>OY747717.1:46156443-46243943 GCA_963556495.2 Valencia hispanica | reverse complement strand
TTGATTAAATAAAACACAAATTAATGAAGTTTGTTTTTCTTTCACACAGATATTGTTTCCATTTCAGAAAAAAAAATCATAGTTTTGTAGCCGCATAAGAAGTATGATTTGGCTTTGTAATATTGCAGACACCAAGGTTTATTTTAATATTGAAATGTTGAAGGAATTTATCAAATTCAAAAATGCAGTTGGCTGATTAATTACTTGGTTGACTTTTTATTTCTTCCTTTGTTATAAACTGTTGAAATAATTTTCAGTCATTATAGAGAATAAAACATTTATTTTTTTAAACACAAGATTCTATAAAAGAAAGGGACACAGATAAAAAAAACAAGGGGGGGCCAGAAAGCAAAAGAGACTTATGTACAGTAAAATGGGGTTGGGGGGGGCAGAGTTGTCAACAGTGTTATGGCAACAGATGTAATTGTTGAAATACAAAAACTACACCAACAACACATTAGACATAACAATCAGGACTATATTTATACTTTTTGCTTTAACAGCAATTGTTCAAAAGGACTGTCATGTCTAATGTGAGGATGCGTAAAGATGTCAGGATTTAAACTAGGAATAAAAAAAAGCCATAACACTGTTGACAAACCTGCAGGCCTTTTCGATTTTTGCTGGGTTTACACCTGGCCTCTATCGACGCCTTTGGGTGATGGAGGAGAAGATGATGGACATCTGAGGGTGGAGAAGGTAAAGCTGGTGCAGGTCCTCCATCATCATGTACACCAACTGGACACTGCTGCTGACCGCCCCCATGTCATCTCCACCACAGCTGATGATGAGGACATCTAGAGCTGCTCTTCCTCCTTTCCACCTCAGCCCCTCCAGCCAAACCAGGAGATACGGGCGTCTGGGAGGCCGAGGTTTCCTCTGATGGTTTCTTCAGCTCTCTCAGAACTGTCAGACATAGCTGTCTCCAATGATCCAAATGGCTATGGAGAAAAAAACTAGCATAATGAATGGCAGTTGCACATGTGTGGCTTATCGGTTGAAAGTATAATACTATTAAAATCGTACATGAAGAGATGGAGACAGGTACTTACATTTTCTGCTTTGTTTGGCTGTTGTGGAGGACAGGCATGCAACCATTGTGACCTGGTAAACAAAATCTATAAAAAGAAACACAAGTGTCTGACTTAAAGTGCAACTTATCCCTTCCCAGACCTCAATAAATAATTAGTAAAATCCATACTTTGCAGAATTGACTAGGATCGAAATTATTCATATTAGCTGTTAAATCTACAATAGCTGTGGGAACCGTTTTTATTAACAGGAAGATCCTGCATGGTAGTACAATCACTAACAATTAGGGTTAATACAAATATTAATATAAATATGTGAACTATCCTAACTAACTTAACTTGATCATGTATCTCATGCATAGACTAAATAGATCTCATACAATATTATTAATAATAAGTTAAAAAAATTCTTGAAAAATTGCATTAAGTTAATGATCATTTCATTTGAATAAATTATTTCAATATAAATGTTAACTTACCGATTTAATATTGTATTTACAGCCTGGATGGAAGAGGGTAGCAGAGTTGCTCTACTGCGGCTTTCAGGCTAAAGGCGCCCGCTAACCTCCGTTAGCTTCAGTTAGCTTCAGTTAGCTCCAGGACTAGCTCCTGGCTACATCGGCTCAGAGTGTCAATCATTCTCCCCCGCCCTCACAGCGCCACTCTCAGCTCCACTCTCAGCTCCACTCTCAGCTCCACCTCTTTGCCCATTTTTGTATTTTCTGGGAGTGACGAAACGCGTGACGCAGACAAGATGGCGGCGGTGGGAACAGCCCATTTGGCTTCATTTTTGCTCTTCAGAAACCAATGGGTGACGTCACCGAGGCTTCGTCCAGTAATTATACAGTCTATGAAATTGACAGATATCTCTATAGCTGACTCGGACTAAGAAGGTGAGCTGCAGTCAGATACCTGAAAGTGTCCAGAGCCCTGAACAGAGAAGATGAGCATTATGAAGCGGTTTGCCAGGAAGGCTTGGGTGAGCTTGGTCTCGTTGCTTGGTGTAGTAGACCAGATGCCTTTCTGCTGAGAAATCTCTATGTTCCTGATGCTGTTGCTCTTCATGATGAAGTATCGGACTGATGAAACAGCGAGCTTCTGGGACACAGGCTTTAAGACCAGCTGGAAAAAAACATGGGTAAAAAGTTTGTTCAAATATGGAAGAAAATACGGAACTTGGTCTAAATGAGTAATTATCTCCAAGGGTCACGTAAACAACATGACCTGCATTATATTAACACTAGACCTGTCCAGGGTCCTCATAAAAAATCATGAATTCACACAAAATTAAAATTTGATGTCTGTTTGATTTCAAGTTTTTATGCAGAACACTAAAGGACATCTTAAAGGGCCAGAGGTGGACATTAAATGTTCAGTGCAGTGCTAATGTGCCTAGCTGTGGGAGGATCCAATACCGCTTGGCACACAGTGAATACCTTTCCTGAGGAAGACGAGCAGAGCGATTCAGGGGGCCCATCCAGAGTCACAGAGCAGGAAGAACTACCGGAAGAAGAGGGATAATCCCACAGCTTCTTGATGGCTTCATCCCTGCTGTGGGAGCTAGCCTTCAGAGGGTCAGAGGTCAGCATTCGATGAGGTCTATGGAGAAGAAGCTAAGTGTTAAAGAGGGCAAACCAAATGATTGGCAAAAGTAAGCATAACCAGTAACTCTAAATACTTTGAACTCTGTCCCACCCAGGGGTCGCAGTAGGTGAATATTTTCTGTATTTCACTGTTTTTTTTAAACGGTGACAGAAACATCTGAAGGCCGGCTGTCATTTTAACAGATTAGTATTCACACCTCTGACCAGATCAATCAAAGACAAAGATTCCCATGAAAACATCTGAGCATGATCTCAGACCTGGACACCGTACTGCATGCATCTCACTAACCGGGAGCTGACAGCGCATTAAAGCCCGAGTTACTGAGACTCTGGAGAGTGTCGCTCCCAGGAGCCCGGTGTCGCTGCAACTACTGGTACATGCTGCAGGATTTCCTCCCACTGAAACGATAGCTTGCATGTCAGGAAATGGTTCGTTCAGAGAATCTTTCTGACTTCTGATCACTTCAACTGGAGAAATTATCCCTGATTTAAAAACTTTGGCTTAAGTGGAGCTTAGTTCCAGTCTCCAGTGTGGCAGCGGAGCACGGATTCAGCCTCCAGAACAACACCTAAACCCTCATGAGAAGTCATCTGTCTGAGACTAAAATCCATAACCTCTGCAACAATCCCACTATTTGATTAGACACAAGCAGATTATCATTTTAGTTCGATGTGGAGCAGGAAGAAGATGTGAGACAGTGTTCAGGACACAGCAAGTGAATTTTAAATGCAATCATTTATTTCATGTTATGAAGTTCTCTGTATGTACATGTACATAATTTGCGCTGCACAGTGGCGCAGTTGGTAGCACTGTTGCCTTGCAGCAACAAGGCCTGGGTTCGAATACCTGGGGTATTTCTGCACGTTCTCCCTGTGCATCCATGGGTTCTCTCCGTGTACTCCGGCATCCTCCAAAAACATAACTGTAAGGTGAATTGGTCTCTCTACATTGCATGTGGTTGCCTTAAGTATGAGTGTGTGTGCAGGGTTGTTTGTCCTGTGTGTCTCTGTGATGGACTGGTGGCCTGTCCAGGATGTACCCTGCTGTGACTGCTGGAGAGGGACCAGCCCCCTGCATAGGATGGATGAGTACAGATAATGGATGGACCAACTGCCCATCATCTCTGGCTGCTCCCCTGTTCGGAAAATCCCCTCTGGTGAATATATCATGTTTTTGTAAATTGTATATTGGTTTTTATGTTTATATTGTTTAATTTTGGTCATTATAGATGCAGTTTGTTGTCTCCCGTCCTACCGGTTGCCAGGCCACTGTTGTAAATGAGAAACTTGTTCTTACTCTGTTTTTTTGCCTGGATAAAAGCCGGAGTACCCGGAGAGAACCCTGCACAAGGAGAACATGAAAACTCCACGCAGAAAGACATCCATCCCATGGATTTCACTTTGTCCGAATAGAAAACTGAGCACAATGAGTCAAACAACAGCAGCAGCACAGTCTATAATGCTACGTTACTGGCTTACTTGTCATTTGTGGTGTGAGAAGGCAGCTGGGTGCTGGCCTTGGAGTTTCTCACTGATGACCTTGGCCCGTCCTCTGATGTCATAGGCCTGGGCCGCTGACCAATCCCTGTAGGCTGCTGCAGGCCAACTTCTTGCTCCTCAGCTCCCAGCACCTGTAAGAAGTCAGTGTGAACTCCAGCTGTTAAGCCCAGGAATAAGCCCCACCCAGGGGCCAACTACAGAGGGACGATGAAGATGATCACGTACGGACACTAAGGTCTGGATGACAGCCTCGTCCTGCTGAGACCAGGGTTTGGAAGGACAGCGGATCCTCTTGATGAACATATTCTGCCACTTCTGTCTGAGTTCAGACACCAGTCCTGCAGTCTGACAGCAGCAGGGTGTAAGGACACTTCTATCAGAGATTAATGTCATCTAAACATGAATATTACACTATGAGGAGAAAGTATTTGACATGTTTCGATAACATGCATGAAGTTTACCATACTGTGCTTTGTTTCCACATTTATTAAGACAATAAAATAAGTGTTGGCTGTCATAGAGCATCATCCTTAAAAGGTTTCCAAGCTGGCGTAGCAGCCTCATTTATTCACCTCTCTCACCAGCTGGAAAACAAGCCAGTCATCGATCTTTATCTCCACCAGGTCCTCTGTGTCACTGTCACTCAGGTCATCCAGGGCATTTTCTACAGGTTAGAACACAGAGACCTGTTCAATCTGCAAAGGAAAGCTCTCTAACACATCACTACATGTACACCTTTTAGTCCTAGTTGGAAGAAATATTAAAGGGGACATATTATGCTCATTTCTGCTTGTTGACATGATGCCTAAATGTAATGTTGGTAACAGGCTCTGCTTGAAAAAGCTGAAGAATTGAGCAGGACCGAGTTCTGCACACACTCGTTTTACAGCCCTGCTCAGAACGGACGGCTGGTTTTGAGTCTATGTTTATGAGCTACAGGACGCACCTCCTAAAGATGGCCTTTGCACCGCCCACCTTCTCCTGCCGGGCGGAGAACGTGAGGACAGCGTTGCATGACCGTCGCAACGATTGAGTTTGGGAGAGAAATGGCCGCCGGTCAACAAACTGCGGTGCAACCTTACATGTTCACGCCAAGCAGTGGTTTGCCAGCCTAATAACAGCGATAAAATCTCAATATAATACATTTTCTTGATTCACGGTCAGGTTTTCAAAGAGTAATGATAGCATTAACATGGATCTCACGGTCTGTAAATCCAATGTTTATTAGGTCATATTTACATTAGTGATTAGCGTTAGCTTGTGTGCTAAACAGCTGAAGTGACACAAACATAGTTTTTAAAAAAATACTTAGTTATTTCATCTGTGGTGCTGCCATGAATAGTTGGTATTGATCCATCTTTTAAGAGCAATCTTGTTGCCAGTCCACCGTTATACTGACCCTGGTTCCTGAAACAGTCTGGTGTGAAGTGTTTAGCACAGGCAACCAAACTTTTGCTCACGGAAACTGGAACATTTCCCCAATAAATAAAATGTAGCCACTTCTCTCAAATGTTCTCTTTGGAAGGGAGACGAAATAGGGACACATGAGGATCCGTGCATCCGATGACAGAGGAGTAACGCTTGGCTTTCAGTTTGTTCATGGTAGCGCTCTGGCCATTGCGTACAAGAGAAGCCGAGAGGATGTGGCTGCTCAGGTAGCTGAGACTGTGTGGGTGGAGACAACAATGAGTAGGGTTGGGATTATGCTAAATACACCGCCCGGGACGTCACAGGTTTGAGGAAGTACAAAATAGCTCGTTCTTTGACTCATTTCTTGACTCCGGCAGTTTATAAAACATTGACTTAGTTGTCGAAACTTTCACTTAAGGGGTCGGGATGCACCCCGGATATACATACAAAAACAACGAAAAAGTGGGCGTTGCATAATATCCCCCCTTCAAAGATCTCACAGGGTAAATAAAAATAGAGACCAAATCCACCACTGTAATAGCGATTTATGTTGTTTTTCAGCAAACGATAGAATCTGATAGAAGCTGCTCTGTGCTCCTCACATTTTCTGCCACTTTACTGAAGCTGTTGTCCCAGTCATCAATGCGACACTGAATAATTGGGTGCTCCATTGTAGTCAGAACTTGGGAATTCAAAATTTTGAGTGGGAAAAATCAACTGGAATGCCCAACAAAGTTGGAAATTCAGATTTATTTCTTGCTGCAGCTCTAAACTTAACAAAATAAAAGTGGTGCTTACATATGGACAGTCCAGCTTATAAGGTTGTTTGTAAGAGGTACTATCAACTATGGCTACCTGGGCCTCACCATACGGGAATCCTGACTTATCCGCCTTTAAACCCAGCTCCGACTTCCGAAGTAAATGGAACGCACCAGGACAGTCCAATAATAAATAGTATAGTAAAAGAAAATCATTACATTCAAATGCAAGAGCAAAGCAAAAATACAGAAGGGGCCTAAGTCTGCTCTACATCAAGTAAAGTCCAAACACTTTTATTTTTAACAGTGTCATTAAACCAGAGATATCATTTCTTTCATCTGTTTATTCTATCACAATGTTTCAGAAAGGCAAAGTTCTTCACCTTTAAAACCTAATTTAGTATAAACAAATGAAAAGATAAAAACAGAAACATTTTGGGTTTTTGCAAAGCCTCGATTGGTTTACTGACCATTCCTTTTCTGTTCAGCAGGTTCGTGGAAGGCAGAGCTGAGGAGCTTGGTACCACCTGCAAACATGGCCACTGTGATGGACGTCACCATGGAGCAACAGCGGACACTGGCCATCCTGTGACCTCTGCTCATCTCATCATAGATCAGCCAGTCTGTAGGAAGGCTCTGAGCTGATTTGGAGCTGTTGTTCTAAACAACACCACAAAGAATCACATCAGAATCCTTTCTTTAACACAGTTTATGTCTCCTAACCATAAAAAGAATGGTTGACCAGCTTCAGACAAGCACATCCTAACTCTGTCAGAAATGCACTCTGGATAAAACTACAGCTGCATGATATTAGAAAATCTTGCAATAATATTGGTAAATGTGATGATAATATCAGTTGTGATATGCAATGATACTCTTCTTTCCTCTTTTTCCCATCTGTACTTCCATCACTCTGTGACCTTCAGTATTTTGAGCAACACCATTAGTGTCTGGTGTGAGCATCTGCTGCCCTGAGCCTCTGTCCAACTGGCTAAATATTATATTAGTATGATAAATGCAAGTACATAAATCCTGGAATATGTTAGCTAGCAATTATTGCACTTCAAACAGTAATTTGATATATAGATATATAGCACTGTGCAAAGGTTTTAGGCAGGCGTGTAAAAATGCTGTAAACAAAGAATGCTTTCAAAAATTTAACTGTTAATCATTTATTTTCATCAATCAACAAACAACAGTGAATGAACAAAAGAGAAATGTAAATCAAATCAATATTTGGTGTGATCACCCTTTGCCTTCAAAATAGCATCAATTCTTCTAGCTACACTTGCTCACAGTTTCTGAAGGAACTGGGCTTGTAGGTTGTTCCAACCATCTTGGAGAACTAACCACAGATCATCTGTGGATGGAGGCTTCCTCACATCCTTCTGTCTCTTCTTGTTGTCCCAGAGACACTCCATGATGTTGAGATCAGGGCTCTGTGGGGGTCATACCATCTCTTCCAGGACTTCTTGTTCTTCTTTATGATGAAGATAGTTCTTAAGGACTTTGGCTGGATGTTTGGGGTCGTTGTCCAGCTGTAGAATATATTTGGGGCCAATCATACGCCTCCCTGATGGTTTTGCATGATGGATAAGAATCTGGCTGTATTTCTCACCATTGAGAACAACATTAATCCTGACCAAATCTCCAACTCCATTTGCAGAAATGCGACTCCACACGTTCAAGGAACCTTCACTATGCTTCACTGTTCACTGCAGACACTCATTATTGTACAGCTCTCCAGCCCTTTGAACAAACTGCCTTCTGCTAAAGCCAAATATTTCACATTTTGATCCATCAGTCCAGAGCACATGCTGCCATTGTTCTGCACCCCAGTTCCTACGTTTTCATGTAGGCTTGAAACGCCTGGCCTTGTTTCCAGGTCGGAGGTTTGGCTTTTTGGCTGCAGCTCCTCCATGAAGAACACTTCTGGCCAGACTTCTCCAGACAGTAGATGGGTGTACCTGGGTCCCACTGGTTTCTGCCAGTTTGGCTGTTCCTCACCCAGTTTTAAGCCTCCTACACAGCTGTTTCTGTTTCAGTTAATGACTGTGTTTCAACCTACGTATGACATTGATGATGTCAGAAGATGATAACACATGTTTGTTATAATCGGTTCATCACACACCTGATGATAATCCTACAAAATCCCTGACTTTGTGCAAGTTTACCTATAAGAAATTATGCTGGTTTGAGGGCAAAAGGTAGTAACACCAAAATTGATTTGGTTAAGATTTTTCTTTTGTTTGCTCACTTTGCATTTTGTAAATTGATCAAAATAAACAATCATTCATATTTCTGAAAGCATTTTTTGTGTAAGGCACTTTTCCAACATCTGCCTAAAACTTTTGCACAGCACTGTACACTCACATCTCATGGCAAGGGGGTTAGCATCACAGAAGCCTTAGTGTTGTTACCACATGGTCAATAGGAGCCCAAGGCAGAGTTCTGCACAGCAAAAAGAGCTGGCAGAATGAATGTCCTACCTCCTTTAACTGAAGCTGGCTCAGGACTGATGTTGGATGGAAATGAACCTTCTTCTCTCTGTTACTGGACAATAGGGAGGTCTTCTTGTTCACGTGAACCATGTTTGGATACATGCCGGCCACCAGGGCGGCTTTCACCACGGCCCAGTTTTCAGAGTTCAGATTTACATCTCGGATGTCGCTGCCCCCACGGGCACGTACAAAACCTGGCAGACAATAGGAACGCTTCCATTAGCAACAATAACGGCTATGCTTTAAAGATATATAAATACACCACATGTGAACATGGCAGGGGCCAAAACACAAAGAAATTACCAGGAAGAACACTTCTAGGGTAAAATGGGCTCAATTCAATATTTTTGTTATCATCTCACAGATAAAACGAAAAAAAAAAAAACTGCTGAGATTGTAAAACTAATTTACTGTGGAAAATATTTCGTCCCAATAACACATCTGTTCAAATCAGACACTTCAACATAAACATCCACATTAAGGATACCCTTCTCAGAAAAAAGATGCAAAAACACCTTAAACTACAATTCAAGTATTTTAATTCTAACACTTTGCAGAGTATGAATAAAGGAGATAAAAAAAATAAAAAAAGAGTCAAACTGACCAATAGCACGAAGTTGTCCGAGCAGCTGTGTCCTCATGCCAAGAATCATGTCCATGGTAGATTGGGAGAGGAAGTTCCTCTCACAGAAGGATCTCTCCCAGCCTTCACTGCGAGCCTTCTGCCATGCCTAATGAGGAAAGATGAAATAACTCCCACTGTAACATTTGGCTGAGATTGGAAAAAATAATGATGGTTGGAATGGAAGACTGACTGAATTTCTTATCCATATTAAATTCATATATTACATTTCTTGTGAAAATTTAGAGTACAATTCCTACTGAACACAGTATTTTTTATTTTTTGTCTTTGCACCATATTATTTGTCCCAACATTTTTGCTAAATAAAATGTAAACTGTGCATGAAAAATTTAGTGAGTACATGTTTATTAATCAGAAAGTAAAAATTCTATGCCATTTTCATTGCATGACTAATATTTTGGTATCTCCAAACAATTTGTTTACAGTGGTGGTTAAGCAAATGATTTAGCATCAGTACAGAAGATGACAAATATGTGTACCTGGAAAGCTCTGAGCAGGGCCATGTGGTCACTGAAGGTGTTGGAAGTGAAACGTTTGCGGCTCTGCAGAGCAGCTCTTTTCTGAGAGCTTTCAGTAGGAAGGGTGAAAGGGTCACGATAGGCCAGAGTGCAGGCGATAGTGAGAATGGGGTCAAGGCACTTGAGCACGACCGCACACAGCACCATTTTGCCCAGGTGGGGCTCCACAGGTAGATCAGCTAGGTGGAAGCCCAGGTCGGTCAAGTCTTCACTCTGGTCCAGAGCATCTATTGTCTGAGGGAAAGGTTTGGAAAATATTAGAGGGTGCACAGGTGCATTAGCATGCACTCAGCCACTTCAGCACTAAATGAATGATGGATTTTGGGACAAACTGTTACCTTAAGCATCTGCACAGCACTCTGGATTGCATGTGTAGGAGGTGGTTGTGGAGCTTTAGACAAGAACTCAGCAACAGGGCAGGAGGAAGGAGCCAGCAGCTTGGTCTGCAGACACAGTTCCTGGAAAACACAATAACACCATAAAGGATGCTGGTCAGCGCTTAGCGTCACATCACTTCATGTCCCTGAGTTTCCTCGACCTGCCAACAGTTGTTCTAACAACCTAGCAGGCAGGCAGGCTTTGTACATTGTTTGTTAAGACTCAGCTCTACAGAAGTCCTTTTAGGGCACGTTTTACATCCAACTAAAAATCTCTAAAAAGTACAGCCCCCCGTAAGAAGCTCAACTGGAAGCAGATTAGTTTTATCCCTACATATGTTAATACTGTCCCTTCACTTTTTCTGAAAAGCTTTCATCAGGGTAGCCATCACCACAACATTTTACACTTCTATATATGTGGATCCTATTAGGGGAAAATAATAGAACTGTCGTTACTATAAAAGTTGAAAAAACTGTTTTGTCTACCTGCAGGGGCATCCTCAGCAGCTGTGGAACCTGGAACTCTTGCATGTTGTTGAATCTGAGACGACTAAAGAGGTGGAAGCAAATCCCAGGTCTACAGCGGCCGGCTCTGCAGAGAGACGCAACTGAAACTGAGATATAATCATTTAAGAAGTTACATACACTAAGATTACCAAGCTTTAAGAAACTTTGGAAAGCTTGGATGATTTTGTCATTTTCTGCTGCTGAATTCACAACATATGAGCGTCCCAGTGAAGAATGTGTTTTGGTTCTAAATGTGGAAGAACATAGTACCAGGGCGGCATCGTCATGTTGTGGTTGGGACTGCTGCTCTTCAGTATGACGAATGAACATTATGTGTAAATATTTGAAGCAACATCTCCTGATATTCAGGCAAAAAAGACTCTGAATGATATCCAGAACACCTGAGCCAAGTCATTCTTTCAATTCAACCACATAATGAGGAACTGTATGTAAACTTATGACTTTGGGAAAAGTAATAAAAATCATCTCATTTTTCTGGCTCTAAACAAATAGAAATAATTTTAATCCTAACTGACCTAAAACAGGTCAGAGAGCAGAGAAGAAATGTTGTTGACAATGAAATAAAAAGGTTATGTGTTTAACCCAAATATCATCTTCCTTTATATCTGTCTGGAATAATAAATGGATAAATATCAAATTATTCACTCAGAGAACCACAAAGAGCTTCACACTACATTCAGTCATTAACCCATTGACACGTTACATTGTAGCTACAGCTGCCACCAGGCCCTCTGACCACCACAAGCAGAAAATAAGTTCATGGTAGAGCACATGATAAATTCATTTCTTTATCATACTCTTTGTCAGTGTTAGCAGGCAGGTGTTATGTACAGTCTGTCTATCATTCTTATGCATAATTTGTAAATGAAAATATTCAAGAGGGTTGTAAGAAATGTGTTGAGAACAATCTACTGCCAAAGATTTAAGAACCAGGATCCCATTCTCCTCCAGCGCCGCCATATTCCAGAACTGCAGCCCACCTGGAGAGCCCAGGAGTACAAGGTGTTCAATGACCAGAGTGCTGACCACCACTCAATTCAATTCAATTCAAAAATACTTTATTGACCCCACAGGGAAATTAAGTGTTGTAGTAGCTCATATAATTAATTCTCTAAGAAGTTGTTGTAGATGATGATGGCTGTGGGCAGGAAGGATTTCCTGTAGCGGTCTGTATTGCAGCGAAACTGAAGAAGCCTCCGACTGAAGACGCTCTGTTGTTGTCTCATGAAGAGGATGCTCAAGGTTGTCCATAATTTTTTTTGATTTTATGAAGAATCCTTCTTTGCATCACCATCTCCAGATGTTCCAACATCAGAACAACAGACAGAAATTAAATCACCACAACTTGGCCATGAATTATCTGAAAGCAGATTGTCCAAAGGTTCTATGGACTGATGAGAAAATAAGGATTTAACTTTCCTGGTGAGGTTTATTACCATTTTGGGACTGACTGAGCGCTCTCGGTTTTTTTAATCATAAAATCCATCCTAATAACTGCGCACATTGTAAAAATAATTCATCGCAAATTTCATCAAAATCCATCCATAACTTTTTGAGTTATGTTGCTAACTAACAGAGAAACCCTGGCAAACTCTTCCAATCATGACATTTCAGTGGTTTTAGTGCCACATGTCAGAAAGTCACATAAAACCAAGTTGTTGTAGTGTGTATTTGAGGTTTAGGCATAAAAGTGCTTTGAGTGGCCAGTATAACTAGAAAGTTGCTACTTATGTTCAGTTCATTTACCATAAAAACTATGCTAAATGAGAACAGATGTAGATGAAGTGCAGTTCCAGTCCTTTTGTTTCTAAGTGTGCCTCAAACAAAGCCAGTTTTAAGGTGTAGAAAGCAGAGCTGTGCTGCCTTTTCCTACAATCCAGAAACAACTGGAATGCCCCCCAACTTGGTATAGTTGCACCAATGAATGAAGGGCAAGGTATGGAATGAAGTTCAGTCTAGGACAAAGTAACGTCCCAACCTTACCTTCCTTTTCTTTGGAGAACACTGGCTTTAGAGATCCAAACTGTCTTTAACATAGAAACCCGACTCAGCGTATCAAAGGACTTCTACAACAGAAACAAGCCACACACACAAACAGCTTTTAATGAACTAAAAACAGCCTGCTTGACATTGGATTACTATGAGACTTTTTTCATGTTATGGTCATATTGCAGTAATTTTTCTTGGAGCCACACCTCTTTGACCTTTCCTGAATCAATGACGAAAACCACATCGTTGATGGTGATGCTAGTTTCAGCGATGTTAGTAGAGAGAATCTGAAATGAGCAGGAGGAAACCAGGTTAATTATCAGAATATAACGCCTGCTCATTTAAAAGCATTCCAGTGCAGTTTGCCAAATATTAACAGTGTGAATATGAACAGTTCACTAAAGAGAAAGTCAACAATAAAGAACAAAAAAGTTGACATTTAGTAAAGTGACCATTAGTAGATTAAATGATGATAGAGTGTCAGTGGAAACACTTGGCCAGCACAGCAGTTTGTGTTTTTGCTTATTAGCAAGAAGGTCCTGGGTTGAAAACCCTCCTCTAACTGGATCTTTTTTTTTACTACAATGCTAAAGAACTTTGATTGAGAAATGTGTAAGTAACCAGATACAGAATATTTTAATGAAACTGCATCATTTTATATCGATAATTTATAATATCTACGTGTAAAAGGGATCTATAACGCAACATGTGAAGAGATTATGTTAAAGAGGCCCTTTTTCGAACCTACTATACCTCTTTTTATATGGCTCTTTTTTGGTGTAATTACAGTAAAACCATAATAAAAGGAAGTGCAGCTGGCTTTTCAGGATGCATTTAGAATCATCCTGCAAGTCAGATGTTTGTCACGAGTAAAGTCCCAACTTTTCATGCCTTAATGAGAAACTATATGTATAAATGTATGTGCTGTTTGACTGAGACAAATAAGCTATTAGTTAGAGCTTTGTCTACTTTAACACATAGTGACACTAGATAGACCTCAAGCTTTTAGAAACACAGGAACAGCTCTTTGTATGCTCTGTGATGGTTGGGTCTGTTTTGGAAAAAAATGTTTTTTATTTTATCGCTTTCTTTGTAATGATGTGGACTAATTCTGACTGAAATAAATAATTTAAATAAATTACCGCAGAACTAAAACACAGAAACGCTTTTCTAAGTATGTCCTTTTCGAAAGGAATACAGTGTCCTGCATTGTTCTATTTTTTGGTCTAAAAACAGGTTTCACTCTCTTCACACCAACAAAAAAACAACATCTGCGTCAATCCCTTTCAAAATACCTATTTTATTTAGCCGAAGAAATAAATTGGTGCAGCAAAGTCAGCTTATAAATATATCACTGGAAGTAAAAAGAAATGGGTAATAAAAAAAAAGAATACTTCTTTGTTGCCTCTAAGATTCTAGTATTAAAGCTGGAGCAACACTACATGAAATCTGCCTGATTTTACACCTGATTCCCAGCTGGGGAAAGTCTGCAGGCCAAGTCAGCACAATAATCTGTTGGGCTGAAGACTGGAGCATCCAAGTATAGGAGGGAAACCAACCCGATCTGACCTTAGGCACAGTCAAACAAACATGTTTGAATTTTTATGAGGTGGATCTGGTTGCAGTCAGGTTGTTTGAACTGATCACCGACCGAACTGCAAGAGCCTGTTAGTGACAGCCAGTGAGAGTAAAAGACACTGAGTCACATAATCAGGTCATAAGCAGCACTCTGGAGAATTTGACTGCAAACCGAGGAGGTGATTCGGTCATTAGGTTCAGATGTGTGTTGGACCAGATACATCTAAAAGCTTCAGGACCACGGCCCTAGAGGACTGGAGCTGCAGACCACAGTATGCTGGGTTAATCTGAGGCTTTTTCATTACCAGTAGGTGTGTATGTGGAGGTGAATACAAAGTTGTTGGTACCTTGTCTGTTGCTTGTAATGGATTGGAAACTTGTCCTAGGTCCCCCCCCCCCCCCCATTGACTGGAGATAGGTACCAACCCCCTGCACAAGATTAATGGGCCATTAAAAATTAACAAATACATTAATGAAGCTGAAATCCCCACTAGAATTTACTTACCAAGGTATGAATTTGATTCCATTTTTATGCATACAACAGAGAGAAGTGAAAAAGTGACTCACTATCTTCCTGACACCAGATGGAGCTGGCTTCATGGCTCTTTTCTGATCCAAAGTCTGCATGTCTGAATGCAGAGTGAAAACCTGGTAACTGAGAGGTGAAACACATCAACCACACTAACTATACCTGCTGGAGCAGGTTAACACACTGTGGACAAACAATGAAAGCATATTTCAAATTATTTTACATGAGTGTTAGTCCAGTTCATAGAAACGTGGCAAGTCTTAAGTCAAGTTTTGGTTAAAATCCAACTAGGCAGTAAAATGTCCAGACTTCAGTATACAACAACTGGTAAAGAACTGGTTAATTAACCAAAGTATTGCCTAATCTGCAACAGTAAGTGGCAATGTCCTTTTTTCAAATGGTTATAATTGAGTTACCTCTTAAATTAAAGCAGTTGATAAGCAATTCAGCAGGTGTCCACCTGCTACTAAGTGAAGTGGTGATCTTTAGAGACTTGTCCTTTACAATTCTTTGCACAGTTTTACTTTTCCACCTACATCCATATTAAAGGCCTGGGGTCTTATTTATAAAACTTTGCACAGAATCCTTACTAAAACTCTACTTAAGATCAGCAAAAACAGTTTGCTTTCACAAAGAAATATTCCAATTTATAAAACCCCGAGTATGCACAGCTGCACAAAATTCCCGCTTTATAAATCCCACTCTTCTTAGAAGGTTGAGGTGATTTTGGATCATATCCCACCTCCTACACACTGTCAAACTAAAAATGTAAAGCACCCAATGAATATTCTGCATATCCTTAAGCTGGCTGATTTGTGGTATTTCATAGCAACCAAGAGGTCAAGAAAACGCAATTCCACTGAGACTGAAATCGAGGTGTTTGTGGGTGAGGCGGAGGCACAAAAAATGTTTTATTTGGGGGTCACAGTAGTGGCATCACAAATAAACAGAAGGCCTTTGAGTGGCAAAGCGTGTTGGAGCGGTGAATGCTGGGAGTGCGATGAAGAGATCTGTGGCAGAAATAAAAAAGAAGTGGTTCGATCTGAAGGTGGCGGCATAGAGGAAGATGGCATGCCAGCGCCAGAGTGCGTCTACCACAACTTCTTATTTTTATTCTCAGTGCAGAGACGGGGCTGGGGTGACTGTTGTTTAGTGTTAGTGCACACTCTCGTGCACACACGAGGGTCTACAAGTCTGAAAATGTGGGTTAAATTCACCATGTTTCTGTCTCACCGGCTGCACTGCCCGTCTCTCTGAGTCCAAAATGTGAGTCAGCAAGATCCTTAATTTGCTTAAAGTTGCGCACATTTTTCCTTCTCATTTTTTTCTTTTTAATAATCACAAAGTTTCGGCAATTTAAAGACCCCGGTTTTGTGCATAAGCAAGCTTTATAAATGAAGCCCTGGAAAGGATGTGGAGATTGCAGAGAGTACCTGAGTCAGTTTGTGTCCAGATGCAGGAACTTCTGCAGTATAACTGTTCATGCAACTTTCAGGACATGTATTTAATACTTATCTCACCCTGACTAAAAGGATTAATAATTTCAGGGAGATAACAGCAAAAACTATAGTTTTTCTAACGTCATGTTAATACACTAAAATAATCTTGTGACTTAGCCAATGAACTACAACAACAGTTTTTCACAGGTATTTATGGCTATGAAGTGTTATTAGAACAGTACAAGGCTTTCTTTCTTTTCCCCTTAGATGGTTTTACCTCTCAGAGTGAGTGGAGAACCTCTTATCGTCAAAGAGAATGCGATCCCTCAAGGACACAATTTCGTCATATCCAGGAAGAAATATGAGGACAGCACCTGCAGAGCACATGATAAAAGTTCACATTCCCATACAGTTTATGTGGTGGTGACTGTAAACATATGCTGAGCTGGGCTCTTTGTGTCAAACGAAATATTACAATTTAATAATGCTAAAGCTGAAGACTAAACCAATCTGTCTTCTATTACCAACCAGGAAAGGAGAAGAAAAGGTTTTTATTATAGTAGTGGTTGAGAAAGAAAGTATGCAAAAATATGAAGGTAAATATTCTTGAGACTTTAAATGAAGGCAACTGGACTTTTCTTGTTGTCTTGAATACGTTTCGTCTCTCATTCAAGAGGATTCTTCAGTTTTGTAAACTGGCTTGAGAGTATCAGATTTATAAATGTAAGGTTAAAGCTCACTAATGGGGCTATCATTTTACCTAGCGAGGCTATCAGGGTAACGTAAGCTCCCATAAATGGTCCATGCAAAGTGTCTAGTGAATATTCTGCATCCACTTAAGCCAGCTAATATGGGGGGTTTCACAGGTAACCATGGCAACCGAGAGGCGGAGAAAGTAATTCCACAGAGAAAGCTGCAGGCTAGTAGAGGCACGGAAAACTGTTTAATTTCAATCAATCACTCAATCAGCGAATGCAGCCAAAGTGCTTCACATTAAAAGACAAAAAAATAGTTGCAAAAAGAAAATGTGTGACAAGAGAGTAAAAAGATTAAAAAAATTTAATAATAAAAGCAGCACAAGCAATAAAAAAGATAAGAACAATATAGTTTAAATTAGGCCTATGATTACTTCTTGTAGCAACACTAAGACTGGAATTTGTTAAACCAAATAAAACTAGATATTTAAAGCCTGACAGAAAAGGTGCGTTTTAAGTCTAGGTTTTTAAAAAGTATCATCCTTGCAAAATATTGATTTGGGGTCACAAACAAACGGAAGAGCTGCAAGTGACGCAGCGTTGATGCAGGAGCGTTCCTGATATAAATAAGAAGAGCAGGGGACGGGGTGCACGGTTCCAGTAGATCTAACACCGGGTCCAGTTCAGCACATAGATCTAATAAGACTGCTTTAAGGAATCTACACCGGGTCCCCCATCCAGATGCTACCAGTGGCGTGATCTACAATGAGCGCCAGCATCCATTGTGCATCATTATGCAGGGGATGCTGCAGTATTCCTACTTCACACAATTCATTCACCAATAAGTGTAATTTCTATATAATCTGAATAGATAAATACATATGAACATATTGTGATATAATTCTTATGTGCAACATATTTTCATTCAGATTCTCATTTTTACTCTCAGTTCAGAGACGGGATGGGGGTAGTAACTGCTGGTTGTGTGTCTGTGTGCGCAAAGCTCTACAAGTTAGAAATTGTGGCTTTCATTTTCATTTTTGCCATCTCTCCTGCTGCGCTGTCAGTGTCCACAAAGTGCGTAAGCAAGGTCCTTGGTGTGCTTAAAAGTTGCGCACATTTTTCCATCACGTTTTTTTCTATAAATCTCAAACTTTGCGTAGAAAGTTGCTTATGTAGTTTTCAGACCCCGTTTTGTGCGTAAGCAAGCTTTATAAATGAGACCCCAGAACACTACAGCATAGAGCTGAACATGTCCCCACAAAGAAAGAAGGAAAGGACAAAGAACACAAACATAAAGAGGACACTCTTTATATGTTTGTGTTGGGGTATCTGTGGATACCCCAATTGAGCATATGTCAAAGCATCAAAAAAGTAAACAGTCAACTCAGGCCAGTGCAGGGGAGGAGAAGAGGAGACGGAAAAACATCAGTATCCCATACGTGGCTGGAGTCTCTGAGAAACTATACATTGGAGAAATTAAACAGCAACTACACAAAAGGATGGGTCAACACAGAAGAGCAAACTAGTCAGGCCAAGACTCAGCAGTCCATCTACGTCTAAAGGACAAAGGTCGCTCTTTTGAAGACAATAATGTACACATTTTAGATAGAAAAGGCAGATGGTTTGAGAGGAGTGAAAGAAGCCATCTATGTAAAATATATGAAATCAACCTCTAACATAGGGCTGGACAATAATTCAATATCAATATATACACCACGGTATACTTTTATTGAATAATGGTGATATGAGTTTTAAACACATTTCTGGTCATTTGATATACATTACAGTAATTTTTATTTATTTAAAAAAAAGATTTTTTGGGCTCCAGTGGCTTTTATATGACAGTTACTTGACAAGAAAGGGGTCATAGAGAGCAGGGAATGAATATACATTACGGTATATAATAATTACAGCGTTTCACTGACTGACATTTCACGGCGTTAACGAGCGCAGCCGATTAAAGCCAAACAGAAAGAGCCGATGTGAGTGATGACGTACACCACAGACAGGACAGGAGCCCGGCAGCAGCAGTTGGCTGTGCTCAGGACGTGGTAGACAGATAAACTAGGCTAATCTCAATGAGACAAGTTTGATCAACAAAATGAGTGCTCCTAACGAGTTGAGCCGAGATGAACGCATGGACAAGACTACAATGCTTCAAGCACCGACTAAACTCTGCTATTGCTAAGTTAAAACACACCTGAGTTTTACATTATTTTGTGTATGGTATGAGGATTTATTACTAAAATCATTTCTGTAACAAATACAATATGCTTCACACAAAATAGGACGTTTATATCCAAAGGCACTACTTTTTATATTATTTTTAATGTGTGCAATTTATACTTGGTATAATTTTTAAATGCCATTTAATAAATATATAATTAACCATCTGTTGTGGGCATTCTTGGCAGTTTTTCTGAGGCTTTTATATAGTATATATCGATATCGGAATTATATCATATCAACTGAAATTAAGAAATATATCGTGATATAAGTTTTGGCCATATCTTCCAGCCCTACTTGAAAAGAGGAGGTGGTTTGAGATTCCCCCTTTCAAACAAATACAAAGCAGCCTCGAGTTGCCTATCCAAAAAGTTTCACCAAAACTCAAACATGGAGGCATGTGACCAAAACAGTGCATAGTTACATAACCGGGGTCATTTTACCGTTAACGACATTTACATCACCAAGACTGCTTAGTGCTTAGAAGCTTACGCAGCCCTGATAGCCTTGTTAAGTATAATGATAGCCCCAATCCAGTTTTCAAAACTGAAGAATCCTCTTGGATGAGAGACGAAACGTATTCAAGACAACAAGAAAACAACAAGAGAATCTACACCAACGTATGAAGTTAAATAGTCAAAAATACTGAACTTAAGTCCCACAAACACCTGCGGCTGGAAACTGACTGAGACCGAGTTTCATTCTGGTCACAAAATACTGGATGCTGCCTTTGAGGAAAGGGCTTCTGGCCTGGATAAGACTGAGCTTTGCTTTTACTATATGATGCATTTTCAGAAAGCAAATTTCCCCTGAAATGCAATAAACATTTGATAGGTGCAACTTTACAAATTACATGTTTGTGGGATGCTAAAAACAAAACTGTAGTCATGAAATAAGTATATGCTTCTTACCTACATGTGATTAAAATCCATCTTTTTTCAGATGCACCCATAAGCAGCTACCCCATCTAGTAGGAGATCTTTAATCATATGCATATTGTTCGATTTTCTGGGTTAGATGTTTAAATACTGTCCTGCAGTCACACAAAGGTCTGGAGTGTTTCTAGTAGACAGAGTAGTACCAGCCTGTGACCCCAACACTTTAAATCAAGGTTAAATAAAACCATCTGTTTAAAGCTGCCTTTAATTAAGTGATTAATAATAGCTGTAATGTCATAACTGTAATATGTTTAAATATCCTTTATGTTTTTGATGTTGTGTTTTCTGTTTTTATTGTTGATTTATTGCTGATTTTATTTTTCCCCAAATCACCCAAAGCACACTGAATTGCCTCGTTGCTGAAAGTGTGCTGTAGAAATAAAATTGCCCTACCTTATCTTGCCTAACCCAGCATCAAACATGAAAGTTATTATTATTCATAAAAGACTACTAGGAAGGAACAGCTAAAAAGTCTCAGGACGTAGCACACCACAGTAGGCATGGGCCGGTTACCGGTTTCAAGGTATACCACGGTATGAAAAAGTCAAGGTTTCAAAACCACTAAAATTTTCTGTCACACCGTCCCTGCAGTATAAGCGTCTTCTTTTTTATTAATGTGCCGTCTCGCCAGGGAGAAAGTAAAGATTCCTCATGCTGTGTGAAGCTGCAGCATAAAGCGGCACTCTTCCCCCCCCGCGCTTGTTGTGAGTGACGAACGGGCAGCTCTGCAGGCTGTGGGATGGCTGAAGAAGGCGAGCCCCCAGAACCTTTTCCACCGTCTCTAAGCGGACCAAGTCGGCTGTTTGGGAATGCTTCGGCTACCGTAAAAAGCCAGACGGTCACGGCTTGGAAGAAGAAGGTCGCCCGACGTGCAAAACGTGCTTGAGAACAGTGGCAGCCCGAGGAGGCAATACATGGAATATGATAGCGCATGTTCGGGAGCAGCACCCATCGTTGTATGCTAAATTCTAGGTAAAGTTAATGCTGTCTTGAGCGTATCAGCGTCTGACATTAGTGAAGTGAGCTTGTTACCTTAATTACCATATCTTATCTTTTCAACTGAGGCAGATATTACTAGCATGCTAATGATGATTTATCTTAGCATGCTAGTTAGTTACCATATCTGCATCAATAAAAAGTTTTTTCCTTTAAAAAAATAATACAGACATTCAAAATACAGATTTTAGAGCTGTAATCTTAATACCGTGAAACCGTGATATTTTTGCCTATGGTTATCATACAGTCAGAATCTCATACCGGCCCATGCCTACACCACAGCTTGTATTAATAAAGGGGAAATAGGAAGATTTATTTGATTTGCTAAAGACAAATTTAGAGGAAACGGTGAAGGTACTGAAATCCAGTGTCAGACCTAACACTCCCCGGCTTGTTGTTACCCAGAGGTTCAAAAAGCAAGCTGTGAGTCTGCAAATGAACCCTGAGTGTAGGGAAAACATTTCAAATTGGATGCATGGTATTCTATTTCTCACCCTCAGTAGTGGAGGTGGTGCAGATGTTGTGGAGCAGCGTCATGATGAGATCCAGGTCCACCCGCTGGTCATCAAAGCTATGGTGGTACTGTTTGAGGAGCTCTTGTTCTTCACTGCTCAGCTCTGTGGGGCTGGACTGTATCAGAACTGATTCCTCCTGGCTGCTCACTTCCCCCAGAGGTCTGAACAGGAACAAAACACTTTTCCACAATGCTCGTTTTACATTTTACTGTTTAGTCTAAAGAAATCAACCAGTAAACAAAAGGGAAACAACCCAGCTGTGGATTTTTAGATTGTTGAAAGGAGCAGCCTGTGCTTTACAAGAACCCGGCTAGTGGGTGTTCACCCCAGGAATCATCCCAGCAATAGACGATAGATAGATGTGATCCTAATTTTTTCATTTCTTTCTGCAAAAACTGAGAAGTAACTGGTGATTTCTTCACAGTATTTACATTTTTTTAATCTCTGTTTTCATGGGTTTTATGAGCTGGAAGCCCAAATTATGTACAAATAAACAACTAAATACTTAAAATTGTTTAAGTTGTGTGCCCTGAATCTATAATTTATGGAAGTTTAACGTTTTTAATGGAATTATGGAAAGAAATCAACTTTGCCATGATATAAAATTTTTTGGGAAATGGTCTGTATTATATATTGTGTGGAAACATCTTTATTGACATAATCAAACCCTTAAAGTTGCATGTTTCCTCTGGTATTTTGATGGTTTGATATTTAGTGATGAGCTTCTTCTCATTCCCCTAATCTTTAGCTCCATCCACAGATTCAGTCAGGTCTCTGGCTGGGCCACTCCAAAACATCAATATTACTATTATTAGACTAGAGACAAGAAGCCAGCTCACGCAGCCCTGCTTGTAGAATGGTTTATACTTCATTGTCAGGAGAGAGACCACCCACCAATCTGAGGGGGACTTTGCAGGCTGAAGAAACATCTGAGCTGAGCTCTTCCACCATCCATCTGCATAAGAGACGGGACTTTGGGAGTTCCAGGAGGGTTGACACTAAAGTCTGATTCTGGACCAAAAGTAAATCCGTTTTCAGTTGTAGTGTGGCAGTTAACAGCGCCCAGAACTAACGGACTAAAGCAGGCTCACTTGGAGTTCATTCTCTCTCTTTCCGCTCCCAACTTTCCTTACAGGTGAGTCAGGTGTTTAGATCTCCAAAGTACGCATGAAAACCTCAATTATACATTTCAGAAAAGTAGAGACACCAATTAAATCTTGAAGTGCATAAAACAGTTGTTCTAAGTTTTCTTTAGATTTTCTCTTTCACTAGTTAAGATTTTATGTCTGTTGTTGTTATGTTTAGGTTTCTTTCCTTAATAATTTATTTCCTAATAAGATACAGGTCCTTCTCAAAAAAATTAGCATATTGTGATAAAGGTCATTCTTTTCCATAATGTAATGATAAAAATTAAACTTCATTCATTCATTGCACACCAACTGAAATATTTCAGGTCTTTTATTGTTTTAAAACTGATGATTTTGGCATACAGCTCATAAAACCCAAAATTCCTATCTCAAAAAAATTAGCATATTTCATCCGACCAATAAAAGAAAAGTGTTTTTAATACAAAAAAAGTCAACCTTCAAATAATTATGTTGAGTTATGCACTCAATACTTGGTCGGGAATCCTTTTGCAGAAATGACTGCTTCAATGCGGCGTGGCATGGAGGCAATCAGCTTGTGGCACTGCTGAGGTGTTATGGAGGCCCAGGATGCTTCGATAGCGGCCTTAAGCTCACCCAGAGTGTTGGGTCTTGCGTCTCTCAACTTCTTCTTCACAATATCCCACAGATTCTCTATGGGGTTCAGGTCAGGAGAGTTGGCAGGCCAATTGAGCACAGTAATACCATGGTCAGTAAACCATTTACCAGTGGTTTTGGCACTGTGAGCAGGTGCCAGGTCGTCTTCCTCTCTAGAAAGCTTTTCAGCAGATGGAAGCATGAAGTGCTCCACAATCTCCTGATAGCTAGCTGCATTGACCCTGCCCTTGATAAAACACAGTGGACCAACACCAGCAGCTGCTACGGCACCCCAGACCATCACTGACGGTGGGTACTTGACACTGGACTTCAGGCATTTTGGCATTTCCTTCTCCCCAGTCTTCCTCCAGACTCTGGCACCTTGATTTCCGAATGACATGCAAAATTTGCTTTCATCCTAAAAAAGTACTTTGGACCACTGAGCAACAGTCCAGTGCTGCTTCTCTGTAGCCCAGGTCAGGCGCTTCTGCCGCTGTTTCTGGTTCAAAAGTGGCTTGACCTGGGGAATGCGGCACCTGTAGTCCATTTCCTGGACACGCCTGTGCACGGTGGCTCTGGATGTTTCTACTCCAGACTCAGTCCACTGCTTCCGCAGGTTCCCCAAGGTCTGGAATCGGTCCTTCTCCACAATCTTCCTCAGGGTCCGGTCACCTCTTCTCGTTGTGCAGCGTTTTCTGCCACTTTTTCCTTCCCACAGACTTCCCACTGAGGTGCCTTGATACAGCACTCTGGGAACAGCCTATTCGTTCAGAAATTTCTTTCTGTGTCATACCCTCTTGCTTGAGGGTGTCAATGATGGCCTTCTGGGCAGCAGTCAGGTCGGCAGTCTTACCCATGATTGCGGTTTTGAGTAATGAACCAGGCTGGGAGTTTTTAAAAGCCTCAGGAATCTTTTGCAGGTGTTTAGAGTTAATTAGTTGATTCAGATGATCAGGTTAATAGCTCGTTTAGAGAAAATTTTCATGATATGCTAATCTTTTGAGATAGGAATTTTGGGTTTTCATGAGCTGTATGCCAAAATCATCAGTTTTAAAACAATAAAAGACCTGAAATATTTCAGTTGGTGTGCAATGAATCTAAAATATATGAAAGTAAAATTTTTATCATTACATTATGGAAAAGAATGAACTTTATCACAATATGCTAATTTTTTTAGAAGGACCTGTAATTACTGATTCTATTAGTTACTAGATCCAATATCGTTACAGATATCTGATGCAAGGGTGTCAGTTTGTTTTTAAATTTGCTGGGGACAACAACCATAAACTTGTTTGTGGTTTGAAGATTGCTGGGGACAATTATTATTAATTATTCATATAGCCTATAAGTATTCATCCGTTTCACATTTCATTACAATATGCACTGCAGTGTATAAACAGGTATTGAAAATCGTATCTTTATTCAATCAATGATAGTTGGAAGCCATAGGTACTGAAAACCATCATAAGGCTCTTGGCTTGCCAGAATCATTAAAATCCATATCGTAGCACAAAGAACAATATTGGCTTTATATACTCGAACCAGAAGAATATGTGCAACAATAAAACACGTTCCATTTGCAACCCTTGCCGTTCTGTGCAGAGAAACTTCAACTTACAGTTCAGAGTCCTGCAACACGGTGGGTAAAGTGGTTTCACAGGTGAAAAAATGCATTAATTAAATTTCACAGGACTGGGAGCAAGTTTCTTTAATGCAGGCAGTTTGCAAGAGAGAAAATATAATTGTTTTGTTTAAGACTCCCAAACAGGATCGTGTTGATATATTTTGTTGGTAGAAAGAGCAAGAGAGAATATTTCCCAATATTGCGCTGATGGCGGAATATTCTCTCTATTGGGATCCAGTGCTGCCAGAAACTTTTCTGCAGCTGGATTTCGGATTCAGGAACAGAAAACACAGTTAAAGCCAGGGACTGTGGACAATATTTGGTTTTTGAACTGTGATCTCTGCATCAAATAAATTTCAGCGGTGCAATATTCCAAAGCAATAAAAGACAAATAATTGATTGTACTATAATTTATATTAAATCAGGTATCGCGTTATTTTCCGTCTTTGACTGAATCCGCTCTGGTCACACACTGCAGACTGGAATAACAAGTACCACTTCTTTTTGAACGAGGACTCTCCTGATTGCTTCAGCAGGAGGAAATCCACACCATGCGCTCCTTCTGGATCAGTGGATAAAATGCACCGGTCTGTGTCCGCCACAGCTAAGCGCTCCAAAGTCTCCATAACTCTCCAAGGTGCTGTCAGTTCCAGGATAGTGTTGCATTGAGTATGGTGTCCAGGTCTGAGATGATGCTCAGATGCTCTCATTGGAACCTTTTTTTGATTGATTTAGTTTCCTGAACTCTGTGCATAGTTTAAAATGACGAGTGTCCACATCAAATAGTCAGCGGTGTGAATTGAAAACGTTCAAGATGATGGACGGCCGATCAAAGACAGAAAATAACAACCCTGATTGTAAATTTTATTTAAATGAATTATGTCCCTTTTATTTCTTTGGAATATTGCACAGATGAAAGTTATTTGATGTAGAGATTGCTGTGCAGCAACGAAATATTGTCCACAGTCCCTGGCTTTACCTGTGTTTTCTGTTCCTGAATCGCAAATCCAGCTGCAGAAAAATCTCTCTGGCAGCGCTGGAGGCCTAAAAAGCAAGGACATTTAACGGTCAGCACAAAGTTGGGGGAATATTCTGGCCTGCTCTCTCCACAAACACAATATATCAACACCATTCTCTTTTGGAGTCTTAAACAAACAAAAATATTACATATTATTACATATTACAAAGAAACTTCTGCCAGACCAGTGAAATTTAAGTTATGTATTGTACCCGCAACATTCCAGGACTCTGCCCATAACGTGTTTGCAGCAGACTACGAGTCTTAAAACTTTGACATATCCACTGCGAAGAATGTTGTAGCATTATGGCGTAATATTTGTGCCATCAACTTGAGCGCGCAGTGATCAATCTGTGCAAGAAGTGAGATCGATCTAAGAGCACATATCTATGTGAATGAACAATAACACCTGCTCTGTGCTCAGAGTTAGAATTTCTGATCTATAACTATAGTCAAGTAGCTTTTTCAGTTCCAGTGCTTATGGGCCATTATCTCCTGTCTACAGGGTTCAACAGACTCACATGGAAGACTTCAGTATATCCATAGCTTCAGTCTGCTGGAAGTGCTTAGCAAAGTCTAAGGCAGTCCTGGAAAGAGATGTAAAAGAGTCACATTAGTCAAACAGTCTAAAAATGTTTTCACCAAAGCAAAGGCAAAAGAGTACATTGTGACAATATCTATTACATGATTCAAGCTGTCCATATTTTAACCTGACCCATTTGTGTACTAAAGTCATCTTAGAGCTTTGCATTATGGGACAGAAACATGCCTTCTTACTAGGGATGTGTATTGGCAAGAATCTGATGATACGAAATGTATCACAATACAGGGGAGACGACGCGATACTATGAGTAAGAGTACATATTGTGATTTTTAAAACTGAATTTAACTGTAGAAAAACTGTGACATCATTCTAAACACTCCAACCTGTTTCATACTTTAACACATCCAGTTTTATTACTAGATCTAGTTGATCCACTGGAACAAAGAAGGTGAAAACAGCCACAAACTACCAGCTATACTTTTAATTTTACTACAAAAATTACCGTCATCATAAATGGTTCCATTCAAATTCTAAAAAAATAAAAACATTGCTTTTGAATATCGATACAATATTGTGACATAAAATATTGCAATATATCAGGGTATTGATATTTTCTTGCATCCCTACTTCCTACCATCCGTTAGATGCCTTCATGTTGATGTCAGCACCCAGACAGAGCAGCTGCTGCATTTGTGGAAGGAACCCCCGCGCAGCGGACACCATCAGAGCCGTGGACCCCGTCTCACTGTGCATGTAGTCCACTGAGCAACACAGTCCAGGACAGACAAGATAAATCCTTCATCCTAAGTAATCACTGTGCCTATAACAGCAAACCTATTTTCTCTTCGGGTTTATACTAACGTCCAAGCTTCAGGCTAATTTTATAATATTAAGCCTCCCTATATGCAATAAAATTGGTATTTTTACACACATACTTGACCTACAACTGATGGCAATCACAAAATAAAATTTGAATTATGCTGCCAGTCATAGAACAGTACACTCATAGTTGTGCTTACACATTTCCTAATCCTATGATGCTGCTCAGATCATTCCTGTAAAAACACTAAATAACATCCATTTCTCTTTAGATTCCACCAAATTCTATGTTTTATTGTGACTTTATGGGGACTGCAGTGCATTTGCATTCATTATACAGGTTTTCTCCACATTTAATGCTCCTTCCTTCATCCTGGAGGAAGGATGGGAAGCTCACTAAACTCACTGCCATTTTTCTTCTTCTTCAGTTGTAGTCCAAAACGTGTTTTCACACAAAACCTAACGTAACTTTTGCCTCCTGTTAAAAATGAGCGCTTTCTCTGCATCAAAATTCACAGATGTCATGTTCAATGAAGGATCAGAAAATAACTTTTATCGCTCCACTGACTCTCATTCATATTCCTTAACAGTAGGGGACCCATGGACCGGATGTAGATGGGCGGGACTTAGGCTCTCCGTTGCAGCTACAAGTCTTTAGGGCATTCATTTGGTGCTTTTTTAATTGCATTTAAATCTGGACTTTGACTGGGCCTTTCTAACACATTGATATGCTTCAATGAAAACCTTTCCACAGTAGCGCTGGCTGTATGTTTAGGGTTCCTGCAGTGTTGGACAGTTTTAAATACCCAGCAGGTTTTCTTCAAGGATTGCCTTGTATTTAGCTGTATCCATTTTCCCAGTGACTAGTTGCAGCTTTGGTGTCCCTGCTGCAAAGAAGCATGGCTACAGCATGATGCTGCCACCACTGCTGTGTTTCACGGTGAGTAACGTGAGGTCAGACTGATGTGCTGTGACAGTGTTCAGCGGTACACGACGTTCCATTTTGATCCCACATCACCAGAGCACCATCTTTCACATATCTACTGCGCCCCCTACAGGGCTAATGGGAAAGAGAAAATGGGACTTCTCCTTCAACTAGGGTTTTCTTCTCATCACTCACATATTTGTGGAGCGTACATCTAATAGTTGGCTGCTAACAGATCCTTCCTTCAGTTACCATGGGCTTTTCCTTGCTCTCCTTGCCTGGCCTGTAACTATAGGAGGACAACCATTGTAGTCATGTCATATTGGGTCACTGCTCAGATGAAGGACAGAGCTCTGTGAGATGTTCAAAGCTTGGGATATTGTTTTAGAACATGACCCTGCTTTAAACTTCTCATCAGTTTCCTCCCTGACCCGTCTGCTGGGCTCCTTGGTCTTCATGATTCTGGTTGTTCTCAAATGTTCTCTAAAGAACCTCTCAGGCCAGAAATAGAACCGCTGCATTTACTGATTAGGTGACTTTTGAAATCAGTTAGCTGCACTGGATTTTATTTAGGTGGTTAAATATAGCCTGAATGTAAACAGACGATAAACTTTTCAGATTTTTACTTGTAAATAAAAAGGTTGAAAGCCTTGAACCGTTTTACTTCAACTTGTGCATCACTTTGAGTTGGTCAATCACATAAACTCTCAATAAAAACCATTTTAGT
Organism: Valencia hispanica; assembly: GCA_963556495.2. Taxonomy (NCBI): domain Eukaryota; kingdom Metazoa; phylum Chordata; class Actinopteri; order Cyprinodontiformes; family Valenciidae; genus Valencia; species Valencia hispanica. The sequence continues at coordinate 46,214,766 of OY747717.1, read as the reverse complement.
TTGCAGTTATGTGACAAAACGAATAAAAATGAACTGGGAGCCGAGTATAAAACCAATGTGAGTAGGCCTGCTACAATAAACAAGAAATCAATTAATTGCATGAATGATTTAAATGAGCTCAATCATTTTTCCAGCCATAATAATTTTCATTAGCATGCTTGCTTGCTTTCCTCATGTGTCTCACTTTTTCTACTGAAGAGACTGGATGATAAAAGTCAGATATGGTCCATATCTCTTTAGTGGGAAAGTAAAATGGGTGTTTTTGTTTTTAGTTTGGACTTTTTGTTAACAACACTCCTAACTGGTAGTTTTTCCTGTTTTTCTTGTCTGAGCAAAGTGATTGTTTTTTTGAAGGGCAAATTTGTTTACAGAGTTCATCCAATTTTTCCATTTTACAATTTTGTTAATTTATATTGATATTAAAAATGTCTTCCAGTTGCAGTGGCAAATGTTGTTTAGAAATTAAAGTTTGACTGTTCAGAGGGTGTATGTGCATTATTATTACATTAGTTAAAAATGGTCAGAAAACGACAATATTGTTTATCGCAATAATTTCTAGGGCAAGTTACTGTGACCTACCTACGTTAAACTGTGAATGCAGCAGCAGAAAAACTTTTGACGTCCACGTCGGCTCCACCTTATTATCTTTCCTTTGACACAAACTCAGCTCTAACAGAAATCAGCCTGATGACATGCTTTTTGTGGATTTTTACATTTATGACCAAAATCGTATATCTCATCATAGGGTCATTCTTTAAATTAATATGCTTCTAATGCTGATTTAGAACCAAATATAAACATGCGTTTTTAGATGAGAGTATGTTGGCCCCTTAGAGAGAATCTTACCATGGACACATTCATTGTGAATGAGGTTGAAGAGCTGACTGAAAGCCTCCTGGTCTTTAAGCAAGAAGATGTTAGAAATGCAGGAGTCCATCTCCCTCAGCAGCCATGGTTCCAGCTGCTCCGTGTCATTCTCATTCTGAGACACATTACAACAAAAAAGTGCTCACAAACAGCAGTGCATTAAGCTCATAGTGAAAAACAGACGGTGACTATAGAAACATTTCTTCAGGCTTTCTGGAGTTCATGTACAGTTTTACTTCAGAGGAGCTCATTAATTTACTCGTTTTTAGTCCAGTGTTTGGATCTAGGCATGACTGTGTATTAAAGAGTGTGTGCCTAAAAGTGAAGAAAGGACAGATTTTTAAGCCTACAGAAAGTCAGAAGGTCATGTGTTATAAAAACTTCCAAACAAAAATCCAGACATACACAGGATGTGAAAAATTGATCACCTTTAAGTTCATTTGGGCTTCGCCTTGTTTAAGAACTGTTAGTAAAACTGTGCTAATGTTGTTTTTAATAGACTGAATAAAGGTTATGTCTTTGTAAAAGGCTGCTAGTAACTAGCCTTAGCTTTGATTTAAAACTAGTTCTCTGCTAAACACGGTTTAAACTTTTCACTTTAGCCTTAATGACTCATATGGGAAGATTGCAGTATTAACAGAGGAAACGGTCAGGTACAAGGACTGGACTAAAATTAAACTATGGATGAAAATCCCTTCAAACAGTGAACAAAAGTTTGACTTCTTGTAAACAACATATTAAGAAATGATGAATGACTGAAGACCTTTTGCAAGGTACTGTGAAATTCTGTGCTTTATGAACAAGATTTAAATAAAATCTGTAAAAATGAACAGAAATGAGGTAAAGAAATGGTAAAATATAAAACTATGATCAGATCCAGTAGAACAATGAACAGAATGTGTTTGGGATGCTTCACAATGCAGAAGGTGGTGTGTTTGGCTTGCCAGCGTGACGGAGGCTTCCTCTTCTCCGTCCCCACAGCCGCTGGCATGAAGGAAGCGTGGAGCGAACATGTGGCTCTGCTTCCCAACAACAGAACTGCTCTCCACCGTCTCACACCACTCTGTCAATCGTTTCTGTTTCCCCTCTTCTAAAACAGCAATATGTCACACAGACAGTGGAGGTTGAAATGAAGTCAGTGATAAAGGCTGGTGGTTCATGAGGAAAAGCTTCATACTTTTCTGAGTCTCTTCCTGGTATTTCCAGATGTCCTTTCTGTTGAAGCCCGTCTGCCTCAGAATGTCCTCCAGAAACAGCTCTTTCACTTCAAATTGTTTTCCTTTAACTACAAATAGAAGGAGAAATCCTCAGTGATTACATGATTACCATCACAATGCCACACAGAGATTCAGGAATGAATCAGATCTGGAGATAATCTTCCAAATTTGTTTAATGTTTAATAATTTTAGGAAGACTGTGGAAGTCCAATTTTGAACAGCTTGGAGCCTTTTTTTCTTCTTTTAATGATAAATAATGATTTTCTTTACAATAAACAGTGGGTAAGTCTTTAAGAGATACAGAAACATATGACCCTTTTCCACTGAGGCGGAGCTGGAGCTCCCGTGGCTCCCGTGCTGACTAAGCTCCGGTGTTTTCGTTTTCGATTCCCACGAGCCAGAAACTGGTGCTACTCTGGCACCACTCTTGTGTGGGGCCACAGCGGAGCTATCCAAGCACTCACTAAGTCATGGGGGAAGGGGGAGGGATTTACAGCCTTCACAATAGAGGACCGCCGTATTTAAATCCAGACTGCACAGAATGTTTTTTTGTTGTTGTTGTTGAAAACATGGATAGCATCAAGAGTACATCGCCTATTACGACTTTGCCTTGTCGACAGTAACTGCAACAGAAATCAGAAAGGGTTCTATTGCCAAATGTTGGGTAGGTTTACAACATTAGGAAATTGCTGCGGTACTTTGTGCAAACATACAAGAACAAACAGACAAACACCTAAATAAAAATATAATATGCTAAACAGATTGATATATACATGAGTGCAGGTAACGATCGGTGCAAATCAGACAGGTGCAAAAAAAACACAATATGGGTCATGTAACTGAGCGGGTGGTGGGAACAGTCTTAGGGTCATTGTTCATGAGTCCAACAGCAGAGGGGAAGAAACTGTTCTTATGGCGAGAGGTTCTGGTCCGAATGGACCGGAGCCTCCTGCCTGAGGGGAGCAGATCAAACAGTCTGTGTCCAGGGTGAGAAGGGTCGGCTGTGATCCGACCCGCACGCCCAAGTGTCCTGGAGGTGTACAGGTCCTGCAGAGATGGGAGTCTGCAGCCAGTCACCTTCTCAGCAGAGCGCACAACACGCTGCAGTCTCTGTTTGTCCCTGATGGTGGCGCCAGCATACCACACGGTGATGGAGGAGGTGAGGATGGACTTGATGATTGCAGTGTAGAACTGCATCATCATCCGTGTTGGCAGGTTGAATTTCTTCAGCTGCCTCAGGAAGTACATCCTCTGCTGGTTCTTCTTTGTGACCGAGGTGATGGTGGGCTCCCACTTGAGGTCCTGGGTGATGGTGGTGCCCAGGAAGCGGAATGAGTCCACAGTGGTGATGGGGGTGTCAGTCAGGACGATGGGGGGGAGAGGGGCTGTGTGCTTCCTAAAGTCCACAATAATCTCTACTGTCTTCTGGGCGTTCACCACCAGGTTGTTGCGGCTGCACCAGGACACCAGACGTTCAACCTCCGCTCTGTAGGCAGACTCATCCCCGCCCGAGATGAGTCCAATAACGGTGGTGTCATCTGCAAACTTAATTAGTTTGACAGACTGGTGGTTGGAGGTGCAGCAGTTGGTGTACAGGGAGAAGAGCAGAGGAGAAAGAACACAGCCCTGAGGGGGGCCGGTGATGATGGTCCGAGAGTCCGAGACATTCTTCCCCAGCCTCACATGCTGCTTCCTGTCCGTCAGGAAGTCAGTGATCCACCTGCAGATGGGATCAGGCATGTTCAACTGGGATAGCTTGCCTCGGAGAAGATCTGGGAGGATGGTGTTGAAGGCAGAGCTGAAGTCCACAAACAGGATCCTGGCGTAGGTTCCCGGGAAGTCCAGATGCTGCAGGATGAAGTGAAGAGCTATGTTGATGGCATCATCTACAGACCTGTTGGGTCTGTAGGCAAACTGCAGAGGGTCCAGGATGGGGGCCATGAGGGTCTTAAGTTAGGACAGAACCAGGCGCACAAATGACTTCATGACCACAGATGTCAGAGCCACAGGTCTGTAGTCATTAAGTCCAGTGATCCTTGGCTTCTTGGGGACAGGGACTATGGTGGAGGTCTTGAAGCAGGCAGGCACATGACATGCCTGCAGTGAGGAATTGAAAATGCCAGAGAACACTGGGGCCAGCTCATTTGCACAGTGTCTGAGAGTGGCAGGAGACACACCGTCTGGGCCGGGAGCTTTTCTAGCATTTAGGCTCTTAAACTGTTTCCTCACATCTGCTTCATGGATATGAAGGGTTTTAGTTGGAGTTGATGTGAGTTTGTCATGGGTGAGGGGTGAGGAGGGGGTTGCTGTGGGTGAAGTCTTTGATGGTGTTAATTGCCCTGTGGTGGGGGTGGGGGGATAAGTGTCCAAAGTGTCTCTATTGTTGGGACTGGTGGAGGTGTGAGGGCTGCTTGGTGGGTGGTCAAAACGGCAGTTAAAGTCGTTGAGGGTGTTTGCCAGGGCCGGCCTGAGGCATAGGCTGTATAGCCAAATGCTAAGGGCGCCGTATACCTTGGGGGAGCCAGAGCCGCGCAAAGAACTTTCCGCTGTTATTGTACTATTGTACTTTGTTGACGACGCAACGAGAAGGGTAATAATGGGCTTTACAAGTAATTAACTTTAGTTTAAATGTTCGAACTTTAATGCGACCAGGGGGCAGTTGAAGGGATCACACATACTTTTAGCTCACGGTGCAGAACAAAACGTGAGGCGCCGCAAAGCAGGATGGGAAACCACCTCCACCAATCCGACTTCTTTTACCCGCCATTCGTTTTTTTTTTTATTGCGTCAAAAAAAAAGTTAATATGTCAAAGAGTCCCAAATTATGTGGTGCCCAGGGGAGGAAAAAAAGAAAAGAAGACTAGGAAAGCGCACCAAAGACAAAGGTAATGTTACAGTAAAGATGATGTTAATGATATTATTTTGATGTTACAGAACGATGATCAATAATGTCATTAGCATACATGGTTAGCTAATCTATAAATGGCCAGCGCTATCTGCTAGTTCTAACCAAAATATTAACAGTCAATGGTTCTAACAAATACGCCTGGCGCTATTATTATGGAAAATAGTAATACGAGTACCTTCCTCGGACAAATGTGTAAATATTAGATCTAATCAGCAGGTGTATTAATGATAATTTCATTGGCATCATTATCTCACGTTTTCCCAGCTTGTAATAATCAATAAAAATACCATTAATCATAATAATAATTCCGTAGTTGTAACGGCAGCTATTAACTGTGTTACAGCTCATATTGTCTATAAAGTGTGTTTATCATGTTAAACTTTACACCTGTGTTAAAGTTTACATCATTAATGTTAGAGCATAACTTAGCATTCCCACATGCAATATTATACTGCAGTTTACTGATTCTTTTGCATTCTGCTAATTAGAATTTTATTGTAATGATAACATTTAATTAATTTAATTAATATGAATTACTAATATAATTTGTATCTGAAAAAATACATTGTATATTATACACTATGGTCTACATCATGTATTTATCTCTAGCTTTCTAGTTTATATTATTTCATTTTATTGTATTTTTTAAATCATGTGTTTATTATTAGACTGGTGCCACATACTCCTCTTCTGTCCCTCTGTTGCCTCCACCTCAGCAGCACAAACCACCAGTGATGCAGCAGCATCAAGCGGACCTTCTGTTGCTCCAATAGAACCCGCTGACTGACTTTGAAAGTGCAATTGTTTTATTTAAATAAAACAATGTCTAAAACAAAGCTAGTTTCTTGTGAGTATATATACACTAGCAGTGCAAGTACTGTACTGCGATGCAAGGGGGCGCCACTTAAAATCTTGCCTAGGGCACCAAATTGGTTAGGGCCGGGCCTGGTGTTGGCCAACAGCAAGTCATCAGTGGAGTGGGGAGTTTTAGGCTTGTAGTTGGTAATGATCCTAAAACTTTTCCACACAGAGGCCAAGTCGTTCTCTGAGATCTGCTGCTAAATATTCTCATCAGGGCCAGCTCGTCCATTTTATTCCGGAGTGAGCATACGTTGGAGAGGAAGATCCCAGGTAGAGCAGTCCGAAGTCCGCGTCTCCTCAGACGCACGCGCATGCCAGGTCGCTTTCCTCTCCTTCGGCGTCTCACTTTTCTGATCAGAATTTGGAGTAAATCCACCGCAGATGCGACAAATACTGGAAATAAATCCACAGGCGTTGTAGTCCTGTAGTTAAGGAGCTCTTCTCTGGAGTAAGAATACCCAGAGGAGTGACCAGAAACACAAATTACGCACAAAAACAATACAGAAATAACGCACTGAAGTACCAGGGCATCCATTTGCGGCGCCAACAGCGATGCCTTTTGCCGTTGTATCGCAAAAATGCTTGTATAGCGACGATTAGCATCTGCAACCAGACGAGGTCATCCATCTTTGTTGTTATGGTTATCTTCTGCATCTGCTTTATTTCCGGCGAGCGGCTTCCCGCGTGATTTCAGAAGTGACGCTTCGATGACGCAACGCCGTAGCTCACGGTGGCTCCAAGTTGGCTCCTTGTTATGGAAAACGAAGGAGGTTTTGTGAAAGCTCTGGCTCCAGCACCAACCCCAGCTCCGAACAGACTCTCGGTTCTTTGCAATGGAAAAGGGCTAATAGGGAACTACAGTGACCTGCATTTCTGTAGCTGAAAAGGATTTTTGTGTATTTCTTCTTCACACAATGGGGAAATTCAGTGTCGCAGTGGGAAGTTAAAGGTGAGTGGGAAAATGCATATTCACTCTAAGGTAAACAATATAAAATTATGAATAAGAGACAGCAAGGATGAATTTACCACGAATTTAACTTCAAATTTACCACAATTAATACTGTACAGCTATTACAAATAGCATACTCTGTGCAAGAGAAATGTGCAGCTGGGTAACTTAAAGAAAAATGTACAAGATATATAAAAATGCATACATACATACGCACGCACACACAAGTCTGTATTTCTACCCATATAAGGACTTTATATTGACTTCCATTCATTTTAATAGCTGCATTTATGCCTAACCCAAACCCTTACCCCTACCATTACCAGTTATTGCCCAACCCCAACCTTAACCAAAACATAATTCCCACCATACCTCTAATCCTAACCCTAAAAATGGGGGTCCACCATATTAGGACAGGGCTTTGGTCCCTATAAGGTCCATCGGTCTTCAGAAGGTTAGCGAATATGCCAGAGAAGGTCCTAAATAGGATAGCTATGCAAGAACACACACACAAACACAAACACACACACACATACAGTCATGGCCAAAAGTTTTGAGAATTACATAAATATTGGAAATTGGAAAAGTTGCTGCTTAAGTTTTTATAATAGCAATTTGCATATACTCCAGAATGTTATAAACAGTGATCAGATGAATTGCATAGTCCTTCTTTGCCATGAAAATTCCACTGCATTTCATTGCTGTCATTAAAGGACCTGCTGAGATCATTTCAGTAATCGTCTTGTTAACTCAGGTGAGAATGTTGACGAGCACAAGGCTGGAGATCATTATGTCAGGCTTATTGGGTTAGAATGGCAGACTTGACATGTTAAAAGGAAGGTGATGCTTGAAATCATTGTTCTTCCATTGTTAACCATGGTGACCTGCAAAGAAATGCGTGCAGCCATCATTGCGCTGCATAAAAATGGCTTCACAGGCAAGGATATTGTGGCTACTAAAATTTCACCTAAATCAACAATTTATAGGATTATCAAGAACTTCAAGGAAAGAGGTTCAATTCTTGTTAAGAAGGCTTCAGGGCGTCCAAGAAAGTCCAGCAAGCGCCAGGATCGTCTCCTAAAGAGGATTCAGCTGCGGGATTGGAGTGCCACCAGTGCAGAGCATGCTCAGGAATGGCAGCAGGCAGGTGTGAGCGCATCTGCACGCACAGTGAGGCGAAGACTTTTGGAAGATGGCCTGGTGTCAAGAAGGGCAGCTAAGAAGCCACTTCTCTCCAAAAAAACATCAGGGACAGATTGATCTTCTGCAGAAAGTCTGGTGAATGGAGGACTGGGGCAAAGTCGTATTCTCCCATGAAGCCTCTTTCTGATTGTTTGGGGCATCTGGAAAAAGGCTTGTCCAGAGAAGAGAAGGTGAGCGCTACCATCAGTCCTGTGTCATGCCAACAGTAAAGCATCCTGAGACCATTCATGTGTGGGGTTGCTTCTCATCCAAGGGAGTGGGCTCACTTACAATTTTGCCCAAAAACACAGCCATGAATAAAGAATGGTACCAAAACACCCTCCAACAGCAACTTCTTCCAACAATCCAACAACAGTTTGGTGAAGAACAATGCATTTTCCAGCATGATGGAGCACCATAAGGCAAAAGTGATAACTAAGTGGCTCGGGGACCAAAACATTGACATTTTTGGTCCATGGCCTGGAAACTCCCCAGATCTTAATCCCATTGAGAACTTGTGGTCAGTCCTCAAGAGGCGGGTGGACAAACAAAAACCCACTAATTCTGACAAACTCCAAGAAGTGATTATGAAAGAATGGGTTGCTATCAGTCAGGATTTGGCCCAGAAGTTGATTGAGAGCATGCCCAGTCGAATTGCAGAGGTCCTGAAAAAGGGCCAACACTGCAAATACTGACTCTTTGGATAAATGTCATGTAATTGTCAATAAAAGCCTTTGAAACGTATAAAGTGCTTGTAATTATATTTCAGTACATCACAGAAACAAAGATCTAAAAGTAGTTTTGCAGCAAACTTTGTGAAAACTAATATTTGTTTCATTCTCAAAACTTTTGGCCACAACTGTACATATACACATACATACACACATACATACAGTACTGTGCAAAAGTTTTAGGCAGGCGTGTAAAAATGCTGTAAACAAAGAATGCTTTCAAAAATGGAACTGTTAATCATTTATTTTCATCAATCAACAAAAAACAGTGAATGCACAAAATAGAAATGTAAATCAAATCAATATTTGGTGTGATTACCCTTTCCCTTCAAAATAGCATTAATTCTTCTAGCTACACTTGCTCACAGTTTCTGAAGGAACTGGGCTGGTAGGTTGTTCCAACCATCTTGGAGAACTAACCACAGATCATCTGTGGATGGAGGCTTCCTCACATCCTTCTGTCTCTTCTTGTTGTCCCAGAGACACTCCATGATGTTGGGATCAGGGCTCTGTGGGGGTCATACCATCTCTTCCAGGACTTCTAGTTCTGCTTCACGCTGAAGATAGTTCTTAATGACTTTGGCTGGATGTTTGGGGTCGTTGTCCTACTCCAGAAAAAAATTGGGGCCAATCATACGCCTCCCTGATGGTTTTGCATGATGGATAAGTATCTTCCTGTATTTCTCAGCATTGAGAACAACATTAATCCTGACCAAATTTCCAACTCCATTTGCAGTAATGCGACTCCACACGTTCAAGGAACCTTAACTATGCTTCACTGTTCCCTGAAGCCCTTCGACGAACAAACTGCCTTCTGCTAAAGCCAAATTTTTCACATTTTGACCCACCAGTCTAGGAGCACCTGCTGCCATTGTTCTGCACCCCAGTTCCTATGTTTTCATGCAGACTTGAGTGGCTTGGTCTTGTTTTCAAATTGGAGGTTTAGCTTTTTGGCTGCAGCTCTTCCATGAAGAACACTTCTGGCCAGACTTCTCCAGACAGTAGATGGGTGTACCTGGGTCCTACTGGTTTCTGCCAGTTCTGAGCTGATGGGACTGCTGGACATCTTCTGATTTCTAAGGGTAATAAGCTTGATGTGTCTTTTATCTTCTGCACTAAGTTTCCTTGGCCGACCACTGCGTCTACAATCCTCAATGTTGCCCGTTTCTTTGAGCTTCTTCCAAAGATATTGAACAGCACATCTAGAAACCCCAGTCTGCTTTGAAATCTTTGTCTGGGAGAGACCTTGTTGATGGAGTATAACGACCTTGTGTCTTGTTGATGAGATCAATCTCTCCATGACATGAAGCTATCTTCCACATCCTCACCATGGTAGCAGAGTTTGGCTGTTCCTCACCCAGTTTTAAGCCTCCTACACAGCTGGTTTTGTTTCAGTTAATGACTGGGTTTCAACCTACGTATGACATTGATGATCATTAGCACCTGTTTGGTATAACTGGTTGGTCATACACCTGACTATAATCCTACAAAATCCCCGACTTTGTGCAAGTGTGCATTTAAAAATTGAAGCTGGTTTGAAGGCAAAAGGTAGTAACAGCAGATGTTGATTTAATTTTTCTTCTGTTTGCTCACTTTACATTTTGTGAATTGATAAAATAAACACTAATTTATATTTTTGTAAGCATTCTTTGTTCACAGCAGTTTTTCACACCTGCCTTATAGATAGATAGATAGATAGATAGATAGATAGATAGATAGATAGATAGATAGATAGATAGATAGATAGATAGATAGATAGATAGATAGATAGATAGATAGATAGATAGATAGATAGATAGATAGATAGATAGATAGATAGATAGATAGATAGATAGATAGATAGATAGATAGATAGATAGATAGATAGATAGATAGATAGATAGATAGATAGATAGATAGATAGATAGATAGATAGATAGATAGATAGATAGATAGATAGATAGATAGATAGATAGATAGATAGATAGATAGATAGATAGATAGATAGATAGATAGATAGATAGATAGATAGATAAAAAATAATGCAATGCAAACAATGCAAAAAAACAGCAGGAATGTTATTCAAATGAGGAAAAACAGCAAATATCAGCCGACACTTACTGAGTTTGATGGGAGCAGTGATGGTTGTAGAGTCTTACAGCTGCTGGGAGGAAAGACCTACAATAACACCACTTTTAGCATTTAGGATGCAGCAGTCTCCCCTCCAGGTTTAGGTAGGTTATAAAATCTGCACTTTAACTTTAGAACATTTTAATTACTGTATCCAATTACATTTAAATTCATATCTCTTACTGAGTTTAATAAAATGTTATCAAGAAATGTGAAGCGGTTGCTATAAGTGGAGATGCATTACTCTCCCCTGGAACGTAAACAGCATGTTTAAACCCTGCTGACATTGACCACATCTGCTACTGGGTTGTTACTTTATGGCAAAACTTTGGAAACTGCACCAGAAACCCCCCCACAAAAAAAAGGAGAGGCGGAGATGCATTGAGAGATTACAACAAAAACCCTTTCACATTTATCTAGAGCTAAACTAAAGACACAGAACTCTGATTTCAAGAAAACACAAGGCAACTGTTTTACTGCGCAGTGTAAGATGTGGCTGCAAAGAAAGAAAGAAAGAAAGAAAGAAAGAAAGAAAGAAAGAAAGAAAGAAAGAAAGAAAGAAAGAAAGAAAGAAAGAAAGAAAGAAAGAAAGAAAGAAAGAAAGAAAGAAAGAAAGAAAGAAAGAAAGAAAGAAAGAAAGAAAGAAAGAAAGAAAGAAAGAAAGAAAGAAAGAAAGAACAGTTTCCAGTCAGTGCAGAGAAACGGAGCTCAAATCATTCAGAACTGATCATCCAGGAGGTCCAACATCAATGTACATGAACAGTTGAACAGGAAGTTTAAAAAATGCTATTTTTCAGCCAGAATCTTAATTAAAATGAGAAAATGCAAATATGACTCTACTCTTGAGGTTACAATTCCCTCCTGAATTGTAATTCATTTAATATCAACTAAGATGATGAAAAACAGATCATCACCTACCCAGATGTGTATCTAAAACATGTCAGAGCCCCAATCAGTGGCCAAAATCTGGTCTGTTATGAAACATCCAAAATACTGTAAAACAATGCAATACTAGTATCATTTCTACTCAGAACTAATTAGTTAGTAGGCTTGCAACATTCATACATCAGCTCACCATTTTCTCTCAGACAGCAACTGGTTTATGAGAACTATGTTGTAAAGTTATCTCCTAATAAAACCATCTGTTTGTATTGTGTTGTATATTGTAAAAGGTAAAAACAAACTTATATATACCCAATACCTGGGCTTTGTTTTTAACAGATATATTTTGACTAAACATTCTCACACCTTCTTCATGAGCCTGTGTCTCTGTGAGCAAATATTACTGGAGTGGAACCTCAAGAAGAAGCTGTAGACAAACTAGAGATCAGCAGCTGCCATGAGGTTCATCTGGCAGGTATGATTATCCTGGAAACAGGCCCCAACCTTCTGTTATTATGCAGGTGTGTGGATGGATGTTTTGTTATTGGAAAAGTTAGGCATTCACAGGACTTACGGTGGATTACAGGGCAGGAGCCAAAGTACTGGAGGAACAGATCTATATCCAAAGCTGCGCTGGATATAATCAGTTTCAAGGTGGGAATCCTCTGGACAACATCCCGCATCTTAGTGAGAAGGAAGTCAGTCAGACCATCACGCTCGTGAACTTCATCCTGTTTGGAACAGACAAGCCACAGTAACATGACATCAGTCATGAATTGAGCCACAGTGCTAAAACTCTATCAGTTACTCTACCTTCACTTGAAAAAACAAAAACCTGCATGAATCAATCCTAAAACAGCACAAACCCAACTTAAGACTGGCCTCAGACTAAACTTAGCTAGAACCATCTGAGTCAGCAGATCCTAGACTTATACACCTGTTGCTCACCACAATCACATGGGTAACAGTTGTAAGGCTGCCATCCCCTGCCATCAGTGTTCTGAGGAGGACTCCACTTGTGCAGAAGGTTAGCAGTGTCTTGGGAGAGACTCTGAGATGAACAGAATAAAGAGGTAAATGCATTTCAAGAACTCAACAAGGGTTTCATAAAGTCGACCTTAGAAAGGTTATATCCTCCTCTACAAGTTTCAGGAGACAATCTGTAAATTCCATTGGTTTATTTATTTCACATGTTTAGATTTTTATTTGTAAAAATCTCTCCTTCCACTTCACCATTATGTGACACATTGTGTTGGCTTATCACATGAAATCCTAATAAAGAAAGAGGTTATAAAATACAAAAAAAGAAAAGGTTTGCTGTATGAATACTTTTGCTGGGAACTTGAGAATCATCAGGCTTTACATACAGCTTTTTATTGTAAATCTGCAACAAATGTTTTAAAGCTAGATGGGGTTTTCCAAATGGAGTATAAACAGCTCAGGTTGAAACTACCTGCTTTCCAGTCTGATGTGATAACCAACCGTCTGGCCCACACTCTCGCCTCTCTCCGCTGCCACTCTCTCAGCCACAGCGATGGCAGCCAGGCGTCTGGGCTGAGTGCAGAAAATCCTGCAGGCTTTCCCATTCCTGCTGCAATCATCTAACAGAAACTGGGGGATCTACAAAACACAAACATATCAGAAATCAAATTGTTATCTTTATTAGTAGAGATGCTAGTAGTCGTGTCATTACCACTTATTTTTATGGATTTTGTTATCGTTACCGTGCCTTCCTGTCTGTTACTGAAGTCTGTTATTACTGGATCTAGGTTATTTTTAGTTTTTGTCTCCTTCTAGCTGTGACCATGTCTTTGGGTCCTACCAACTTTCATCATTTTTTGGCACATTAAGTCTTTAAACGCACAACTACTTTTTGCCACATTAGAACAAATCCGATTTATAAAAAGAAGAAGTGTAGCATTCCATGTTTACATTAAGATGTTAAAAATTTAGCAACAGATTTATTTAACTTGAAAACTATCAAACTGTGTTAGAAATGATAAAGTACAGGAAAAAGCATTACAAAGACTTGTTACTATGGTAAAGAATAAAGCTGATAATTATACAAGCTTCTACTAAAAAAACTGTTGCTCCATCTTAAAAAGTTTTCTATGGAAACAACAAGATGAACTTGTTTTAGCTTTTCAGGGAGAACAGAATTCAGAAACCTTTACTGACCGTCCAAACCTGCCTGCATCAACACTCACCTGGGTAGTTTTTCCAGAGCCAGTCTCTCCCACAACAAGTACCACCCTGTTTTCACGGATCAGTCGGACAATCTCCTCCTGGTGCTGATGGACAGGGAGGGAGCATCGGAAAATGTCCAGTTCTGATGGTGACCTCTTCTTGGGAGCCATAGGAATGCCATTGTTCAGACGCCCACTGGCTCTGTTCCTGTCAAAGCCGCTGTCTAGAGGAGGAGAAAAACATCAGACATGGTTCATGTAAATCAGGTTACACTGCTGAACAAGGAGCACATCTGGAATATTGAGCCAGATGTGACTGATCATTTTCTGGCGTTGGACAGAGGACAACATTACATTAGTTTGCTTTTTTCCACATGTAAGGGGCATTATATTGCTCCCAAACAGACACACACACACACACTGATAATCACTAGTTTCTGTAGCCAAAGACATGCCACTTTTGATGTTGGGATGCATGTCTGTGCGTTCCTTCTTGCTGGTGGGAAATCTCTGCAGCAGGCTGCGGATGAAATATATGGAGCTGGGGCACAGATGGAGGGATGTACTGGGCTGAGGTTTGTCTGAAACATCCTTCTTCCTCACAGTCAGAAAACGACTGGAGCCTTTTCTGAGAAAGTCAAACAAGAAAATCATTTTATTATATATAGACCTCTAATTGTACATCAAAACAAGTGAATCAGAGGACTTCAACGCATTGCCACTGCCTTAGTGTGGCCTACATCATCAAAAGAACTTTTAATTTGTTTTTATCTCATTTAAAATGTCAACATCAAAGAGCTCCAATAATAATAATAAACAGTTTTTGTGTAATTTCATGTGACATATTATGGAGATAACCTGGAAATGTCACACATGGGAACCTTGTTTTAATGGTAGAGTTTTAGGTAGCAGCTTGCTAACTGTAGCTACTACAGTACTGCCCATCATTCAGCTGGTGCATTATAGGGTTATGTTTTATAGAAGTAGGATTCTATTAAGTGGTCATGAGCAGCTAATATCCTCCACGCAGTCGCTGGTGGGCAACTGTGACCTGTGAACTATAGTTAGAGTGAGTATGTGACTAAAAGGTAAAGCTGTAAAAGAAAACTAATTATAAATGAAGTTTTTTAAAGCACATTTGTAAAAAAAAAAAAAAAAAAAAAAAAGTTTTTAGCTGCAGATTTGCTAACTGCCCACATGCTTATTATTAAAGCATCCTTTGTTACAAACTGTGAACTAAAGAGATACAGCATTTATTGCCAATAAATGTATAGATATATGCAAATAACCGTACGGCAAATATGATGTTTAAAGGTTCCTTCCTGAGACTGAAGCTGTTTTAACATGACAGAAATCCACTTCTGAAAGCAAATACTTCCCTTGATTTCTTTCCTTCTTATTACTCAGAAGGAGGAATTGCTGCAGAGGCTTCCTGACACTGACAACATTTTAACAGCTGGCATTACAAGCTGTATAAAGTGTTGGCCCCTTACAGATTTCTTCTGTTTTTGCTTTTCTTGTCACACTTACCGTAAATGTTTCAGATCATCAAACCCATTATAATATTAGATAAAGATAACCAGAGTCCATTCCAAAAAGGTGCTTTCAAATGACGATATTATTCATTAAGGTAAAGAATCTAAGAAATATGAGTTGCCAACATGGTGCTGGACCATGGTCAGTGTTGTTTCCATAAACAATACTAGGAACTCAGTGGATGAGGAGAGAGAGTTTTTACATTCAGACTAATCAACAGCATCACTGCATTAAGCTATCCCATTCTATTTTAAATAGATCTAATGTTGAACAGAAATAGATCATATGGACATTAGCTTTCACGATCACAGTTAATTTGATTAACTCAGTGTGTCTATAAAGTCACTGTTTGTTATAAAGTAAATTTAGCAGCAGTCTGAGGAGCTGAAAGGTTCCTGATGGTTGAACTCACCCTTTGCTCTTGGAAATGTAACCCAGGGACTGAGCCAGGCGATGAACAAAAGCCCTCTCAGTGCTGGACAGCGAGGAGGGGAACTCCATCTCTGTTTAATCAAAGGCAGTAAAAATTTTAGCATACTCCACATAAAACCTGGCTGCTTACACTTACACCAATACAACAGTGAAATCTATTTATTTTGTATTTAAAAAAAAACTTCTTTTTATATCAAGCCAGAAATAAAAAAAAGAAGCATGTATTGAACATGTGTCACCCAAGATCTTACAGGCTAGAGATGGGCGATATGGACAAAAAATCTTAGCACAACACTTTATGATACTTACTGCAATAACAACAACAATAATAATGATGCTAATACTATTTTAAAATCCTCTGAGGTATTTCTTGGCAACAGACTACAGTATATGGCTGTGACGACATGTCAGTACAGTCAAAGCTCCACCATTACTGCTTTGATATCCGATACAAATTGGATGGAGCTTTGATATGATGATGGTTACTGCTCTCATGGAGGAAACCATGAAAGTAACAATCTGAAAGAGTCTGTACACCTGGTACCAGGGGTCCCATTAACCCAATATTTTCTGAATTTGACCGTTTGTTTTTTTTAACCCTGCCGCAGTCCCATGATCAGAGCTCTTGTGTATGGCAAGCCATCGGGATCAAAAATAAGGCGAATATTATGTCTTGTTTTAACCCGTAAATTACGGGATACACCATTTTTTACACAATGACGAGTTGTGAATTGAAATGCAAGCTCGGCGGTTGGGGAAGCAAGCCTTTTTTAGGGGGCTTTATTGATGGGTGCAGAACTGGTGAGGACTAAAGACAATGTTTTCTAATGGTGGATTCACGAAAAGGACGTACGGAAGGCCAGTAAAGGTAGTAAGCTACTGTATTTGAGTAAGAGGTTCTATTCCATAATACTTTGTTATTCATATTGTTTTTCTAAGATTCTTGTTATGAATAGTAAGTTTTGTTTTTGTTCATTGAATGTTTGGGGCATTAAGAATATTGTGAAAAGAAAGGCGCCTTTTCTGTTCTGTAAAGGGCAGAACTGTCATTGTAACACTTTCGGTGGAAAAGGATGAATTATTTTGGTGTAATCAATGGGGAGATAAAATGCTGTTCAGTTATGTTCCATTAGATCAGGGGGTGTTGCTATTTGCTTTAATAAGTTCTCAGGGGAGATTCTGGCTTATAAATCTGATAAAAGTAGTTACTGCTTGTCTGTGAGAACAGAATATATGCTCTTTATTATTACTAATGTCTACAGATACAACAGAGATCTGTTAAACAATGGCTTATTAGACGAAATAGCTGATGTTATTACTGAGCTGAGAAGCCTGTATCCTACAGATATTATTGTTCTGGGAGGAGATTGAAATATGACTCCAGAGAGACTCCTGTTGGCACACCTGAGTAAGCAAACAAGAACGTATCAGGACCCGCTGCAGTTTGCTTATCACTGTGGAGTTGGAGTTGAAGATGCCATCATCCACCTACTTCAACCAACCCACTGTCATCTGGACAAAGCAGGCAGAACTGTGAGGATCATGTTCTGTAATTTCTCCAGTGCATTTAACACAATTCAGCCTGATTTGCTTTGTCAGAAACTCCTGAAGACACAGGTGGAGCCCTCAACAATCGCCTGGATCAATGACTACCTGACCAACAGACCACAATTTGTGAGACTGAAGAATTGCGTGTCAAACCAGGTGGTCAGCAGCACAGGAGTACCACAGGGGACCGTACTCTCACCATTCCTTTTCACTCTGTACACCTCAGACTTCCAGTGCAAATCAGAGACCTGTCATCTGCAGAAATACTCAGATGACTCTGCAATTGTCGGGTGTATCAGAGATGGACAAGAAGCTGAATACAGAGAGCTGGTGGACCGCTTTGTGACATGGTGTGGAAACAATCGTCTCACCTTGAATGTGAATAAAACAAAGGAGATGATTGTAGATTTCAGAAGAAACAGGGATAAGTCAAACACTGTTTCCATCATGGGAGAAGAAGTGGAGGTGGTTGAGGAGTATAAATACCTCAGAGTTCACCTTGACAACAGACTGGACTGGAGGCGCAACAGTGAAACCGTCTACAAGAAGGGACAGAGCAGACTGGACTTCTTGAGGAAGCTTAGGTCCTTCAAGGTTTGCAGCAAGATGCTGCAGATCTTCTACAAGTCTGTTGTGGAGAGTGTAATCTCTTCAGCCGTCATCTGTTGGGGTAGCAGCATCAGAGCCAGGGATTTAAAAAGGCTCAACAACCTGATAAAGAAGGTTCTGGTTCTGTTCTGGTTCTGGTCTTGGGACAACTGTGGAACATCTGGAGATGATAATGCAAAGAAGGATTCTTCATAAATCAAAAAAAAAAGGACAACCCTGAGCATCCTCTTTATGAGACAGTCACACAACAACAGAGCGTCTTCAGTCGGAGGCTTCTTCAGTTTCGCTGCAACACAGACCGCTACAGGAAATCCTTCCTGCCCACAGCCATCATTATCTACAACAACTCCTTAAAGAATTAATTATATGAGCTACAACACTTAATTTCCCTCTGGGATCAAAGTATTTTTGAATTGAATTGAATTGAATGAATGGACTGACAGATTCAAGAATGGGAAGAACGAGATACAGTGATATTATTGGTAACTTTATTCAGACAAATACTGTGATAGATATTTGGAGAAGTATGAATCCTCTCACCAAAGAATTCACATGGTTTAAAACAGATGGAACTAGCAAGTCTAGAATTGATTTTTGGATTTTGAGTCAAGAATTTGCTTCTGCAGTTAAGACTTCTAAAGCTCCTCTTTCCGATCATTGTTGCATTTCTTTTAATGTTTGAACCCTCCAAGAGAATATATAATAACAAAAGCTATTGGAAATTTAATTAAAGTTTATTAATGAATGAGGAATATTGTAATAGGGTCAAGAGAATTATTCGTAATATTGGTCAAGACGAGATGGTGAAATTAGGGAGTTCTCCATTCTTTTTAGTAAAGATCTCTAAAAGAAAAGAGTATGAGAGCCAGATACTGCATGAAACTTTTAAATGCTGCTGCTCGTTGAACAATGTTGACCAAAATAAAACAAAGTTTGCACAACTGCAAAATCAGTTAAATCAGCTTTACCTGGAAAAGGCCAAAGGTACCTTTATGAAGAGGGGGAAAAAACTATTTTTATTTTTCAAGTTTGGAGAAGTTGTAGACAACTAAATATTTCTGTATCTTGTCTTATAATTGATGGAGCTGAATGTAAAAATCCCAAAGAGATTGAAAGTGAGATCTATCTCTTTTATTCCGATCTCTATGATTCAAACTGTATTTCAAACACTAAAACCACATTTTTAAACCAGATATCAGGGTTTATTCTTCAAATTGATGATGCATTTAAAGCTTTTTGTGACGACTCACAATTCAGAATAGAAGAATTAGATGTAACTGTTAGCAGAATGACCCCAAATAAAAGCCCAGGAACTGGGGGGGGGTATTATGCAAAATGGACTTTCAGAAGCTTAATATCCTGATAACCTGTCTTTCCCTCATTAAAAACATGCCTGAAGTGTTGCTCTGACCCATTCACTCATGTTAGAGTAATCTTTGAGTCTCTGCTGGTAGTTGTCAAGGTTGCTGAAACGCCTGCTCCCACCTATCCCCGCCTTTTCCACCCATCTCCTCCTCCGACCTTACGTACTCAGCCGAGAGCCTCGCCCCTGCAGAGCTCCCCTACCCCTCCCCCAGCCGTCACAACTCCGGCTGAGTCCCAGGTCCAGTAATTATAACACACCAGTTGCAGCTGCGCGTCTTTTGTGGGATTTCTTTCCCGACTCCGTGCATGCTGCGATGATGAACGGTACGTGACGAACTGAAGGGGGAGTGTCAGAAAGAGTAGGAGGGTCTTAGAGAGGCACAGGTGAAAATCAAGGTGTCCAGTACGGAAGTAAATTTCTTTATGGTGGATTTGGATATATGACAGACTTTTAAAAGACTTAAGGTGACAATTTTATTGGAGTGTGATATAGAAGGCTAATATGTGCCTGGAAGAAGCATAATACCCCCCCTTAAAGAGTAATTCTTTTCAAAGTGATTCAAGAATGTGTGGAAAAAGGGGAACTCACTTCCAGCATGAAACAAGATTTAATTACCCTGATCCCTAAATCTAAAGGATAAAAGACTACTAGATAACTTAAGACCAATAACTTTGTTAAATGTTTATTATAAGATGTTCTCTGGCATCATTGCTCTTAGACTTAAGAATGGGTTATCAGCCATAATTAGTGAAACTCAATCAGGATTCTTGAAGGGAAGATCAATTCATAATAATATAAGGCTAGTTTTGGATTTATCGGATTATGGAGAGTGGATGGGAGAAGAGGGTGTTATTTTGTTTTTATAGATTTTTATAAAGCATTTGATTCTGTGGGACATAGTGTTATTTTTGAAGCACTAAAACATTTATTTTTTATGTGTGAACATGTTATGCACTTCTGGATAGAAATGAGGAACTGGTTATGCTCAGAAAATATTATTTTTTCCTCACTTTCCTCACAATCCATAATTTTTTGAATAGAGATTAAAAACAAACAGTTTGACTATTTAGTGAACTTTTTTATTCTTGTAGGGAGATCTTTTATCCATAGATATAGGTGTTTTCATATTAAACCAACATTTCGGCATTGGAAGGAGGATTTCACTCTTTATAGTAAATCTCTGAGACTGATGAAGACTAAGCAAGCGGTTAAACTATATTCTTAGCTTGAACACTTAATGTAATAACGCCCTTTTTTCTTTTCTTTCTTTTTGTCTCCTTTTTTATTTTTGCCCCATTTGGTTTGCAGACTGTACATACAGCAGAGAGTTATAAATGCTTTCATTTTGATGTTTGTTTTTCTTTATCTGCGTTATTCTGCTCTTTCATGCTATAGGGTAACTTTCACTTGTTAATTTGTAAAACTTTGCACCCTTGGATTTGTTCTGTATGTGAATACAATTTCAATTAATGTAAAAAAAAAAGAAAAAAAAAGAATTGAAACGTGCAGTGATGTAAAAAAGAATTGCGATTAGGTGGCATAAACATGAGGTGCCGTTTTATGCATATTTTATTTTACCAGTTTGTTATATTGATGACTTTTGCTGATGTCAGGGTCCAGTGTTCACCTCTGTTTGTGGTTGCTTCTGTGTGTGTTCAGAACTATAAAAACAAGTGATCCTTCATAGCTGCATCAATAACATGCTTAGGCCACCTTTGCACTAGCAATAAAAAGTCTAGTCTCACTGCAACCTGTTTTTACTTTAAATGGCTGTTCTTTGCATTTTTGGACATTTATGGCGGGTCATTTATGCTATTATTATTTTTAAATATATAAGTAACTGCCAGTTAAAAACGTTTTACTGCAGCAAAATAAGAAGTAGAGCAAGTTGAATGTCACACCAAACGTTATTGATAAACTGGGGGTGATTAAGACAGAAGCAGAATGGTAGATGCATGTAGTCTCTGACATTTTCCAATGATCAGTGATCCTCTGGTTATGTCTTCCCTACTAGTGTACTGATTGGGTAACATTCACTAAAATCTAGTGGCTGAGCACTAATAAGACAGCATCTTGACAATAAAATATGCATAAAACGCCACCACATGTTTACGCCACCATTCGTCTTTTACCCGATCGCGCGTTTTTTTACATCACTGTGCATTACAATTCACAACTCGTCATTGCGTAAAAAATGGTGTATCCCGTAATTTACGGGTTAAAACAACACATAGTATTCACCTTATTTTTGATCCTGATGGCTTGCCATACACAAAAGCTCTGATCATGGGTTTGTGGGAGGGTTTAAAAAAAAACAGTCAAATTAGGAAAATATTGGGTTAATGTGACCCCTGGTACCAGATGTACAGACTCTTTCAGATTATTACTTCCATGGTTTCTTTCATGAGAATAGTAACCATCATCATGACCCAGGTTTTTGCGCACAAGGGGTCCATCGTAGCCCAGACCCCAAACGAGGCAACACGCGCTAGGTTGCAAAACTTAAAGAGCATATTGCAGGTTAAATATTTTCTCAAATACATATAAAATGTATTTCCAAAATTACTATTTGAATCAATACTATATTAGCTGACAATTACCATTTTTTGTTTTTATTTTCTGGTTCATGATAGTAATCTGTATGACATTGTGACGTTAGCACATGAGTTTATGCTGGGTCTCTCTCTCCACTGATTGTCCTGACACCACAGCTCTATCTCTTTACTTTGACCATTAATCCTTCCCCTGGTCTATCTCTCCTCTCTCGGGCGCCGAAGACTCATAGCTGTATGGTTGTCCTCCATCATATGTGTCATTGTAAACATTTAAGGTTTCTTCAGTGTCGGATCCAGCCTTAAAATCCATTGTTTTCCATTGATGGAGCTGACGGGTCTCCCTTCGCCTACATCACTTTCTGTCTGCCGGAGGTTAAATTTTCTCACAAAAACAACTCCAGAAGTCTAAATTATTTATTTACGAGTACTTCTTTATTCAGAACCAGTTCCTAATATATTTCTCAAAAACAGTGGTTTAAGGTGGGGCTTAACCTGCAATATGCTCAGTCCCTGATTTTGCGTGTGAGGACTCCACCGTACACCACCAAGGCAGCACGCAGCAGGTTACGAAAATCGAGGACGACCTCGATTTTTGCACACAAGGTGTCCACCACACCCAGACAGCGCGCAGTGTGTAGCTAAACGGTAAAACCACGCACAAACATGACAAGGCTGCATGAAAAACCACAAAAAAACGAATAGGGAACCCCAACTGAAACTCAACAAGCAACAAAGTGTAAAAAAATAAAAAATAATAATATTAACACTTTTTATTTATAAGGCGCCTTTCAGACCCTCAAGGTCACCGTACAGTTAAAACAAGAATACAAGAAGCATAAACACACAGCATAAAAACAACATACAAACAGAACTGATAAATGTAATGTATGAGTTATAAAGAATATAAAAAAGCCTGAACAGATGTTTTGAGTTGTTTTATTGAAAGAGTGAAAATGTGCTGATATATTGCGAATGTCTAAAGGGAGTGAGTTCCAAAGTCGAGGGGCAGAGTAGCTGAATGCTCTCTCCCCCATTGTTGTGAGGCGTACAGATGGGACGGTGAGATGAACAGATGTGGAACATCTAAGACTGCAGACAGGTACAGTGACATGGAGGAGATCAGTGAGGTATGAGGAGAAGAGTTTAAGAATGGTTTTGTAAGAAAAAAGTAGTATCTCGTATTGAATGCGATAAATGACTGGAAGCCAGTGTAGATGCTGCATGACAGGTGTAATACGGTTCTTGTTATGATGTGTGCTGCTGAGTTATGAACAAGCGGAAGTTTGTGGAGAGTTTTCTTGGGGAGACCAAACAGTAAGGAGTTGTAGTAGTCAAGTCGAGAGGTAACAAGACTATGAACCAAAATGGCAGCAACATGAGGGGTGACGGAGGGTGGAAGTAAGCAGACCGAGTGATGCTATTAATGTGAAATACTCAGACTCTTTACATGAGGTGAAGGAGAAATGGAAGAACTATCAACATAAACAGAAAAACTAGAAGCTTTAGACAACATGGATTTGGTGCCAACAAGCAACATTTCTGTTTTTCCAGCTTTTAATCTAAGACAATTGCATGTGAACCAGGATTTAATTTCGAAAAGGCAGTTAGTGAGGTTTGAGGGAAGGAGGGCAAAGCTGGGGTGAGTGGAAATGTAGAGCTGGGTGTAATCTGCATGACAGTGAAAATAAATGCTGTATTTGCGAAAAATGTAACCAAGGGGAGAACAGAAACAATAAAAAGCATTGGCCCCAGGTTGGAACCTTGAGGCACACCAAAGGTTGCAGGAAGTGAATAAGAAGTGAAAGATTTTAACTGAATGAACTGAGTACGGCCAAAGAGATAAGATTTGAACAAGTCAAGGGGTGTGTGAGTGATACCTAGAGCTCGTAGTCTATCTAGAAGGTAGAAAGTGAAATAGTATCAAAGGCCGCACTCAGATCTAGTAGGATAAGAATTGATAGTAGACCAGAATCGTCTGCAAGGAGATAATTTGCAATTTTCGATAAGGCAGTTTCAGTGGAGTGATGAGGCTAAAAACCAGACTGGAATTGCTCATAAAGATTATTGGAAAGAAGATGGGCATGGAGCTGAGAAGCAACAATTTTCTAAAGAATCTTAGAGAGAAATGGGAGATTAGAGA
Source organism: Valencia hispanica (assembly GCA_963556495.2). NCBI lineage: Eukaryota > Metazoa > Chordata > Actinopteri > Cyprinodontiformes > Valenciidae > Valencia > Valencia hispanica. The sequence continues at coordinate 46,190,688 of OY747717.1, read as the reverse complement.
TAGGACGGAGATTATTGAGATTGTTGGGGTCTGCACTAGGCTTTTTGAGAATAGGAGTCACAGAAGCTGTTTTGGAATGATGAGGGAGGAGTGAATTATACGATTGATCATGGGAGCTAGAGAGGAGACAGCATTTTTAACAAAAACAGTCGGAAGTGGATCTACTTGACATGTAGAGGATTTAAACCTTTTAATTAAATCTGAAGTTTCTGCAACAGAAGGAAGTCTAAATGCTGACAATGACTGAGAGCAAAACAGTGGTGGAGCACGGAAGGATGGAACCAAATGACTTATGAATGAACTGCTGATGAATATTTTGAATTTTAGTTGAGAAGAAGGAAATTAGGTTGTTAAAAAATTCAGTAGAATACATGTGTTGAAGAAGTGAGTCAGGAGGTTTTGCAATATTTTTGAACAGAGAACAAAGCCTTGGAATTTCCTTCATTTGAATAAATCAAACGAGAACAGTAAGTGGATTAGATTTTTGCAATGCAGTCCTTGTAATGAAGAATCTGATTATCATTCTTTGTTCTTAAGTTTTTTTGTATTGCAAGATCAGTCTTGGGATTCAGTTCCCACCAGCGCACGAAGGCATTGTACACAGAAACAGGGCCATGGTTCAGCAGCACGTCATCCTGCGACAGCTGTACGTGGCGAGGAGCTTGGAGTGGAGCAGGACCGAGGGCTTCTTGTTGCGGTGATCGCATGCCACCTCTGGGAAGGACAGGAATGATGGCACAGCAGCAGCAGCAAGCAAAATGATGATGGCCAATAATCTCCTCCAAAACGTCCTCCTGCTCAGCACGATGCAGCGTGCTGAGCAGGAGGACGTTCTTGCCCCTTTTGGGCATGTAGGATACGCATGTGGCGCACGGCGTGAAAGCGCAAGCGGTGGAAAGCACGGCTCTGTCCCTGGTGGAGATCCGCGAGAGCGAGCGCGGGAGCTCAGGTTTGTTTATACGCAGGAGAAAGTGGAGTCCGAGGACGAGGCAAAAGACAAAGATGAGTCGCAAGATTTTGCACACGCATGTGACCCACAGCTTGATCCCGTATTTGCCCAGTTTGGTTGGTATGTACTGACGGAACTGGCATTGAGGAAGAAGAGGCTTGTCCGCTGTCCGCGTCTCACAGGCTCGCAGCCAACTCTCCGCATGAGTGAATTACACCTGCCAGGAGCAGCAGGTCCATGTACGCTCGCACGTTCTGCGCCGCAGAAGGAGACACTCTCCACCGGTGAATCCCTTTATTTCTGAACTGCTGGGCGGGAAAGAAATCCTCAGAAAATCTTCGAAGTGCCACTGTCTATCTAGCATCTCTGCATGCATCCAGCTCCTGGTTGGCAGCAGGACTGTTCCAAGACAGTTCTTTAAGAAGCTGTCACCGAGGTCGATTCGCAGCCTTCCGGCCTGACAATTGATCTGTGGTTCCGAAGACCTCACTGTGCAAATGGTTATTCTCTCTCGTTTGCCCAACTTTTACACACTTTGCTCCCCTCTTTGTGGACTAGACGTCCTTCAATGCAAAGTAGGACTGAACGAGTTCATTTATTCTCATCTTGTGTCTGGGCAGATAATTAGGGAAAATATAGGTCAGAATGAGTAAGAATCAAACTGTTTGCTCATTAGTGTCGCTGCACGCATGAGTTTGTGAGCTGTTTATTTGCTGTGTGTCTTAAGGTGTTTTTTTATCCTGAGCGGATCCCATTTACTCTCCCTCTCTCTCATTCATCTCTTCTCTCTCTCCCACACTGATTATATTCTGCGCAGCATTCGGGTTCTGTCCGGCCCGCACTGGCTGGTCCTGTTAGCCAAAAGCTAACTGTATTGTACGTTTTTTCTGTGTTAAAGCATACACACACATCTGTGCATGTCTTGGTTCCTCAACACTTGAAGAAACCAACACATGACTCTAGCTCTCTTTTTCTGATAAACAGCGTTTTGAATTTAGTTTAGTTAAGTTGCATCCTTTGAATTGATGGGAATTATTGACAAAAAGCTTTGGCTGTAAGGTTGATCTATTTTCTTAATAAATTTCCCTTGGCTTAAAGAGAAATTTTCTGTGATTACTTGGTATGTGCGTGCAATTATTGTCTGCAACATTTTTGAACTTATACTTTTCAAAAGAGACTGGGTGTCTGGGATTACGAGTGCTTCTCTCTTTTAGAAGCTGGTACCCCGATCTTTAATTAATAGATTCAAAACTTTAACTTCATTAATAATTATATTAATATTAAATTATTGATCATCACTGATCATTGTTATGTAAACCAGACAGTTGCACACTCTGTCTCACAACACCCATGAGAAGTCATCTGTCTGAGGCAAAAATCCAAAACTTCATGACAAAAACCTCTGCAGTAATCCCACTATTTGATTATGAACAAGCAGGCGATCATTTCAGTTTCATGGGGAGCAGGAGGAAGATGTGAGAGTTCAGGCAACAGCAATTGTTCGTATTTTAAGTGGAATCATTTAATTTCATTTTTTATATGTAGTTCTCTGTTCAGTTTCTATTGGATATTAATTAAAATGAATTACAAAATAAATACTATTGAATATGTTTTAAATTTAAAAATTGAGGGGTAAATGATTACCAATTATTATTAGTAATTATGAACAGATTTTTTTTACCTCATTGGTCAAAATGACAGACAACAAAAAAGTCTAGCGCCACCTCTGACTGGTACTTAAAATTTGTTATTTTATTATTGTTATTTGTTATTTGACATTTGTTATGATGCATAACCATGGCAACAAGGTGATTTACAACTGGCAGCAGCTGATTAACATCACAAAAGCTCAAATAATACCTCAACTACAGCCACAAAACCCTGATGAGTTAAAAAGAAGACGCCATAGATCCAGAGTATCCTCTACATCAGACTGTCATACAACTACAGAGCGTCTTCAGTCAGAGGCTTCTTCAGATCTGCAGAGCGCTACAAGAGATCATCCCTACCCACAGCCATCAGCATCTACAACAAATCTTTGAAGGAACTTGCATAATGAGTTACAACAACATTTAATTTCCCTTTGGGATTAATAAAGTAATTTTGAATTTGAATTTGAATTTGAAAAAGTTTGCTGTCTTTTCCTCAGTGTATTCAGTGTGTGATATGCATATAGCAATGATATCGTGATGACGATAAATATGTGATATGTGCAACCCTAGTACTTAGAGGGGCCATATAAGAAGTATAAAAATGTGAGAATCCACACTGCTAAGTAAGCTGTTCTATTACCAGCTGCATGAAGAACGTACCCCAGAGCCCATCTGTAGGCTGGAAAAACAGATGGTAATCAACCATCACTGCAGTAATTTGAAGAGAGAATTTAAAAAACCAGTACAGAGAGGAGTTGCTCAACAAAGGTTTCAGCATTGAGGAAGAATAAGATAACAGAGAATACAGAACTGTGTTAAGACAGACTTAGAAACAACCTACATGTGTAGCGGTACAAAAAATTAAAATAAAATCAGGATTTGGTACATCTCCGGGTTTTAAACTCACTCAGGATGGTTTTGGTGTGTTTCAATCAACACAGATAATACTGAACGCTTTTTAAAATTGTATTCTACAGTAAACAAACAATGTTGACATTTTCTGACAATAAGAGGATTTTGTTAATATGTTCTAGCATTTTAAAAAGTGAAAAACTTGAAAATGGTCAGTGTTGGTGTTTAGGAAACAAAAACTGGTTCAATCATTCTGGATTTGTTTTGACATATTAACAACCCAGAGTACAACTTGTACTTCAATAAACCATAGAATCCTATCTGATGTGAAACTCCCTCCTGACTAACAGTTGGAAGGGCTCCCTTCAACACTGTAACGGTGAATCTGCTGCTATGAAGACAAATAAAAAAGAAATATTAAACATCCAATGAGTAGCAGTTGTGTGGATGAGAATGCCTTGTTTATGTCAAAGAAGAATAGACCGATAACAGCTGCTCCAATAACTACTCCTCCCAGGGTATACTGAACACCATCAGTGAATTCACAGCTCCAGCAGCTGAAGAACAGTTCAGGAGCCATACTGAGTTCATACAAGCTCAGGCTGGAGAAAGCTTCGCCCGGTCCAGTGAGTCACAATCAGCTGAGATATTCTGATGGTAAGGTTGAAAATCCTAGTAAAAAAACAAGGAAGCATGTAGCTATGCTGCTTTGTGTCAATAGTTTGGGCTGCTGCTGGTATATTATAGGCACATTTAATCCTACAGAGCACCTCTGGATGTGATGTAACAGGAGATGGGATTTATGGATGTGCTCCCAACAAATTGGAACAACCGTATGATGCTAATATGTCAATATGAGCCAATATAGCTGAAGACAGTTTTCTGACAACAGAAGTGAGCTGAAGCGTTATTACCGTATGTCATTCAAGGTGTACATAATAAAGGGCAAGGGGAGTTTAAGTTTCAACACTTGCTTGATGAGATCTTTTAATTGTCAATAAAAAGAGGACGTCAGTTAAACTTCAGAGTGCTGAGGACTACCAATTTGTGTTTCCCAGGCTTTTTGTAAGTGATATAATTTATTTTTCTAAGATGGTGCATCTATTATGCTTACTTTCAGGTTTTAACCTCTAAGATTTGAGCTCCATCCCATCCTGTGGGCAGCACACTAAACTCCATACAGCCTTTAAATTCAACTACTGATTTCTTCTGCACACACAGAAGTAAAGAGATGTATGATAAAAGCCATTTTGTTGACTGTTGGTACCTTTCTCATCGCTGTAGCGAAACCTCTCCAGGGAGAGGTTCACTGCTATCTTGACTTCTTCATCGATGTGAATAGTTTTAGAGTCCCTGGAGCCTTGGGGAGACATGTTCTGACGTCTGGATGGTTTCTGTGGGGTCCTCACAGCATTAAACATGGTGCCCTGCAACAACAGGAGATCATCTTCACTAGTACCAAGTGCTGCAACATAAAAACACAACTGTTCACCTTTTGTTCTAAACTCAAGTGACAGAAGGTTAAGTCAAAATGTGAACCAGTCTTCTGTATGAGAACAGCAGAAAGAGTCAGACTTTCAGGTGAAAGCATCCTACTCCATAGCTATCACACAGACAGGTCTGTGTTATTAAGCAGTGGGACACATGAGACCATATAGTGGTATAAAAGTTTGTTCTACACTACTGTACCTTTGTTCTACACTACTGTTCTACACTACTGTACCTTTGTTCTACACTACTGTACCTTTGTTCTACACTACTGTACCTTTGTTCTACACTACTGTACCTTTGTTCTACACTACTGTAACTTTGTTCTACACTACTGTACCTTTGTTCTACACTACTGTTCTACATTACTGTACCTTTGTTCTACACTACTGTTCTACACTACCGTACCTTTGTTCTACACTACTGTTCTACACTACTGTTCCTTTGTTCTACACTACTGTTCCTTTGTTCTACACTACTGTACCTTTGTTCTACACTACTGTTCTACACTACTGTACCTTTGTTCTACACTACTGTTCTACACTACTGTACCTTTGTTCTACACTACTGTTCTACATTACTGTACCTTTGTTCTACACTACTGTACCTTTGTTCTACACTACTGTTCTACACTACTGTACCTTTGTTCTACACTACTGTACCTTTGTTCTACACTACTGTTCTACACTACTGTACCTTTGTTCTACACTACTGTACCTTTGTTCTACACTACTGTACCTTTTTTCTACACTACTGTTCTACATTACTGTACCTTTGTTCTACATTACTGTACCTTTGTTCTACACTACTGTACCTTTGTTCTACACTACTGTACCTTTGTTCTACACTACTGTACCTTTGTTCTACACTACTGTTCTACATTACTGTACCTTTGTTCTACACTACTGTTCTACACTACTGTACCTTTGTTCTACACTACTGTACCTTTGTTCTACACTACTGTACCTTTGTTCTACACTACTGTACCTTTGTTCTACACTACTGTACCTTTTTCTACACTACTGTTACTACATTTTTTACACCTTTGTTCTACATACTGTACCTTTGTTCTACACTACTGTTCTACACTGTACCTTTGTTCTACACTACTGTACCTTTGTTCTACACTACTGTACCTTTGTTCTACACTACTGTTCTACACTACTGTTCTACATTACTGTACCTTTGTTCTACACTACTGTACCTTTTTGTTCTACACTACTGTACCTTTGTTCTACACTACTGTACCTTTGTTCTACACTACTGTTCTACACTACTGTTCTACATTACTGTACCTTTGTTCTACACTACTGTACCTTTGTTCTACACTACTGTACCTTTGTTCTACACTACTGTTCTACACTACTGTACCTTTGTTCTACACTACTGTACCTTTGTTCTACACTACTGTACCTTTGTTCTACACTACTGTTCTACACTACTGTTCTACATTACTGTACCTTTGTTCTACACTACTGTTCTACATTACTGTACCTTTGTTCTACACTACTGTAACTTTGTTCTACACTACTGTTCTACATTACTGTACCTTTGTTCTACATTACTGTACCTTTGTTCTACACTACTGTTCTACATTACTGTACCTTTGTTCTACATTACTGTACCTTTGTTCTACACTACTGTTCTACATTACTGTACCTTTGTTCTACATTACTGTACCTTTGTTCTACACTACTGTTCTACACTACTGTACCTTTGTTCTACACTACTGTTCTACACTACTGTACCTTTGTTCTACACTACTGTTCTACACTACTGTACCTTTGTTCTACACTACTGTTCTACATTACTGTACCTTTGTTCTACACTACTGTACCTTTGTTCTACACTACTGTTCTACACTACTGTACCTTTGTTCTACACTACTGTACCTTTGTTCTACACTACTGTACCTTTTTTCTACACTACTGTTCTACATTACTGTACCTTTGTTCTACATTACTGTACCTTTGTTCTACACTACTGTTCTACACTACTGTACCTTTGTTCTACACTACTGTACCTTTGTTCTACACTACTGTTCTACACTACTGTACCTTTGTTCTACACTACTGTACCTTTGTTCTACACTACTGTTCTACATTACTGTACCTTTGTTCTACATTACTGTACCTTTGTTCTACACTACTGTCTACCTTTGTTCTACACTACTGTTCTACATAACTGTACCTTTGTTCTACACTACTGTACCTTTGTTCTACACTACTGTTCTACACTACTGTACCTTTGTTCTACACTACTGTACCTTTGTTCTACACTACTGTTCTACACTACTGTACCTTTGTTCTACACTACTGTACCTTTTTTCTACACTACTGTTCTACATTACTGTACCTTTGTTCTACATTACTGTACCTTTGTTCTACACTACTGTTCTACACTACTGTACCTTTGTTCTACACTACTGTTCTACATTACTGTACCTTTGTTCTACACTACTGTACCTTTGTTCTACAATACTGTTCTACACTACTGTACCTTTGTTCTACACTACTGTTCTACACTACTGTACCTTTTTTCTACACTACTGTTCTACATTACTGTACCTTTGTTCTACACTACTGTTCTACATTACTGTACCTTTGTTCTACATTACTGTACCTTTGTTCTACACTACTGTTCTACATTACTGTACCTTTGTTCTACACTACTGTACCTTTGTTCTACACTACTGTTCTACATTACTGTACCTTTGTTCTACACTACTGTACCTTTGTTCTACACTACTGTTCTACACTACTGTACCTTTGTTCTACACTACTGTTCTACATTACTGTACCTTTGTTCTACACTACTGTAACTTTGTTCTACACTACTGTTCTACATTACTGTACCTTTGTTCTACATTACTGTACCTTTGTTCTACACTACTGTTCTACATTACTGTACCTTTGTTCTACACTACTGTTCTACACTACTGTACCTTTGTTCTACACTACTGTTCTACACTACTGTACCTTTGTTCTACACTACTGTTCTACATTACTGTACCTTTGTTCTACACTACTGTTCTACACTACTGTACCTTTGTTCTACACTACTGTACCTTTGTTCTACACTACTGTTCTACACTACTGTACCTTTGTTCTACACTACTGTTCTACACTACTGTACCTTTGTTCTACACTACTGTACCTTTGTTCTACACTACTGTTCTACACTACTGTACCTTTGTTCTACACTACTGTACCTTTTTTCTACACTACTGTTCTACATTACTGTACCTTTGTTCTACATTACTGTACCTTTGTTCTACACTACTGTTCTACACTACTGTACCTTTTTTCTACACTACTGTTCTACATTACTGTACCTTTGTTCTACACTACTGTACCTTTGTTCTACACTACTGTTCTACATTACTGTACCTTTGTTCTACACTACTGTTCTACATTACTGTACCTTTGTTCTACACTACTGTTCTACATTACTGTACCTTTGTTCTACATTACTGTACCTTTGTTCTACACTACTGTTCTACACTACTGTACCTTTGTTCTACACTACTGTTCTACACTACTGTACCTTTGTTCTACACTACTGTTCTACATTACTGTACCTTTGTTCTACACTACTGTTCTACATTACTGTACCTTTGTTCTACACTACTGTACCTTTGTTCTACACTACTGTTCTACACTACTGTACCTTTGTTCTACACTACTGTACCTTTGTTCTACACTACTGTTCTACATTACTGTACCTTTGTTCTACACTACTGTACCTTTGTTCTACACTACTGTTCTACACTACTGTACCTTTGTTCTACACTACTGTTCTACACTACTGTACCTTTGTTCTACACTACTGTTCTACACTACTGTACCTTTGTTCTACACTACTGTTCTACACTACTGTACCTTTGTTCTACACTACTGTTCTACATTACTGTACCTTTGTTCTACACTACTGTACCTTTGTTCTACACTACTGTTCTACACTACTGTACCTTTGTTCTACACTACTGTTCTACATTACTGTACCTTTGTTCTACACTACTGTTCTACACTACTGTACCTTTGTTCTACACTACTGTACCTTTGTTCTACACTACTGTTCTACACTACTGTACCTTTGTTCTACACTACTGTACCTTTGTTCTACACTACTGTTCTACATTACTGTACCTTTGTTCTACATTACTGTACCTTTGTTCTACACTACTGTTCTACACTACTGTACCTTTGTTCTACACTACTGTTCTACATTACTGTACCTTTGTTCTACACTACTGTAACTTTGTTCTACATTCTACTGTAACTTTGTTCTACACTACTGTACCTTTGTTCTACACTACTGTTCTACATTACTGTATCTTTGTTCTACACTACTGTTCTACATTACTGTACCTTTGTTCTACACTACTGTACCTTTGTTCTACACTACTGTTCTACACTACTGTTCTACATTACTGTAACTTTGTTCTACACTACTGTACCTTTGTTCTACACTACTGTTCTACATTACTGTACCTTTGTTCTACACTACTGTAACTTTGTTCTACACTACTGTTCTACATTACTGTACCTTTGTTCTACATTACTGTACCTTTGTTCTACACTACTGTTCTACATTACTGTACCTTTGTTCTACACTACTGTACTTTGTTCTACACTACTGTTCTACATTACTGTACCTTTGTTCTACATTACTGTACCTTTTTCTACACTTACTGTACCTTTGTTCTACACTTTTGTTCTACACTACTGTTCTACACTTACTGTACCTTTGTTCTACACTACTGTTCTACACTACTGTACCTTTGTTCTACACTACTGTTCTACATTACTGTACCTTTGTTCTACACTACTGTTCTACACTACTGTACCTTTGTTCTACACTACTGTTCTACACTACTGTACCTTTGTTCTACACTACTGTACCTTTGTTCTACACTACTGTTCTACACTACTGTACCTTTGTTCTACACTACTGTTCTACATTACTGTACCTTTGTTCTACACTACTGTTCTACATTACTGTACCTTTGTTCTACACTACTGTTCTACATTACTACTTTGTTCTACATTACTGTACCTTTGTTCTACACTTTGTTCTACACTACTGTACCTTTGTTCTACACTACTGTTCTACACTACTGTACCTTTGTTCTACACTACTGTTCTACACTACTGTACCTTTGTTCTACACTACTGTTCTACACTACTGTACCTTTGTTCTACACTACTGTTCTACACTACTGTACCTTTGTTCTACACTACTGTACCTTTGTTCTACACTACTGTTCTACACTACTGTACCTTTGTTCTACACTACTGTACCTTTTTTCTACACTACTGTTCTACATTACTGTACCTTTGTTCTACATTACTGTACCTTTGTTCTACACTACTGTTCTACACTACTGTACCTTTTTTCTACACTACTGTTCTACATTACTGTACCTTTGTTCTACACTACTGTAACTTTGTTCTACACTACTGTTCTACATTACTGTACCTTTGTTCTACATTACTGTACCTTTGTTCTACACTACTGTTCTACATTACTGTACCTTTGTTCTACATTACTGTACCTTTGTTCTACACTACTGTTCTACACTACTGTACCTTTGTTCTACACTACTGTTCTACACTACTGTAACTTTGTTCTACACTACTGTTCTACATTACTGTACCTTTGTTCTACACTACTGTTCTACATTACTGTACCTTTGTTCTACACTACTGTACCTTTGTTCTACACTACTGTTCTACACTACTGTTCTACATTACTGTAACTTTGTTCTACACTACTGTACCTTTGTTCTACACTACTGTTCTACATTACTGTACCTTTGTTCTACACTACTGTTCTACACTACTGTTCTACACTACTGTACCTTTGTTCTACACTACTGTTCTACATTACTGTACCTTTGTTCTACACTACTGTTCTACACTACTGTACCTTTGTTCTACACTACTGTACCTTTGTTCTACACTACTGTTCTACACTACTGTACCTTTGTTCTACACTACTGTACCTTTTTTCTACACTACTGTTCTACATTACTGTACCTTTGTTCTACATTACTGTACCTTTGTTCTACACTACTGTTCTACACTACTGTACCTTTGTTCTACACTACTGTTCTACACTACTGTACCTTTGTTCTACACTACTGTTCTACACTACTGTACCTTTGTTCTACACTACTGTTCTACATTACTGTACCTTTGTTCTACACTACTGTTCTACACTACTGTACCTTTGTTCTACACTACTGTACCTTTGTTCTACACTACTGTTCTACACTACTGTACCTTTGTTCTACACTACTGTACCTTTTTTCTACACTACTGTTCTACATTACTGTACCTTTGTTCTACATTACTGTACCTTTGTTCTACACTACTGTTCTACACTACTGTACCTTTTTTCTACACTACTGTTCTACATTACTGTACCTTTGTTCTACACTACTGTAACTTTGTTCTACACTACTGTTCTACATTACTGTACCTTTGTTCTACATTACTGTACCTTTGTTCTACACTACTGTTCTACATTACTGTACCTTTGTTCTACACTACTGTTCTACACTACTGTACCTTTGTTCTACACTACTGTTCTACACTACTGTAACTTTGTTCTACACTACTGTTCTACACTACTGTAACTTTGTTCTACATTACTGTTCTACATTACTGTACCTTTGTTCTACATTACTGTACCTTTGTTCTACACTACTGTTCTACACTACTGTACCTTTGTTCTACACTACTGTACCTTTGTTCTACACTACTGTTCTACACTACTGTACCTTTGTTCTACACTACTGTTCTACATTACTGTACCTTTGTTCTACACTACTGTAACTTTGTTCTACACTACTGTTCTACATTACTGTACCTTTGTTCTACATTACTGTACCTTTGTTCTACACTACTGTTCTACATTACTGTACCTTTGTTCTACATTACTGTACCTTTGTTCTACACTACTGTTCTACATTACTGTACCTTTGTTCTACATTACTGTACCTTTGTTCTACACTACTGTTCTACACTACTGTACCTTTGTTCTACACTACTGTTCTACACTACTGTAACTTTGTTCTACATTACTGTTCTACATTACTGTACCTTTGTTCTACACTACTGTTCTACATTACTGTACCTTTGTTCTACACTACTGTTCTACACTACTGTACCTTTGTTCTACACTACTGTAACTTTGTTCTACACTACTGTTCTACACTACTGTACCTTTGTTCTACACTACTGTACCTTTTTTCTACACTACTGTTCTACATTACTGTACCTTTGTTCTACATTACTGTACCTTTGTTCTACACTACTGTTCTACACTACTGTACCTTTTTTCTACACTACTGTTCTACATTACTGTACCTTTGTTCTACACTACTGTAACTTTGTTCTACACTACTGTTCTACATTACTGTACCTTTGTTCTACATTACTGTACCTTTGTTCTACACTACTGTTCTACATTACTGTACCTTTGTTCTACATTACTGTACCTTTGTTCTACACTACTGTTCTACATTACTGTACCTTTGTTCTACACTACTGTTCTACACTACTGTAACTTTGTTCTACACTACTGTTCTACACTACTGTACCTTTGTTCTACACTACTGTTCTACATTACTGTACCTTTGTTCTACACTACTGTTCTACATTACTGTACCTTTGTTCTACACTACTGTTCTACACTACTGTACCTTTGTTCTACACTACTGTTCTACACTACTGTTCTACATTACTGTAACTTTGTTCTACACTACTGTACCTTTGTTCTACATTACTGTTCTACACTACTGTACCTTTGTTCTACATTACTGTACCTTTGTTCTACATTACTGTTCTACATTACTGTACCTTTGGTATCACGCCATAATGTCTGCAAGGCAACAACCAGGATCAACCAGGTTAACTAACTTAATAATGCTTTTAATATGAAACATCTGTGTGAAATCTTGTCTCTATATTCACCATAATAAAAAAGTGCCGTATTATTGAGCTGTTATTAAAATGCAGAGTAAATAATCCATGAGTTGAGTCTGTCTTCTGTTCGCATATCTGGGATGAGAGTGGGAACCTTCCAGCCCGTACTGTGGAGGACTTCACTTTTACGCCAACTTTTAGTCTCTGCTTCTTGTTTGCTTCTCGGAACAAAGCAGCAGAACTGTATGACAGCTGTATGGAAGCTCTTCTTGAATGGCTCGTGTCTTTCATTTCACTGATATCGAAACCTAAAAGTACTGAAGCTAACGTCAGGTGAGAGAGAAACGTGATTTAGACCCTAGCTAACTGTACGGTCCACCGTTTAAAAGCCTTTTTAAACTTTCCTCGTTAGGACAGCGGCCTCCTCCTGTCTGCACTAAACACATGTTCAGTGTTTGGGGGACGTACCTTTACTAAAACGTCAGTGCAGCTTTGCTCAGCACCTGCTAACTTCAGCCGGTTTGTTGCCACTGCGCTGCGTCGGTCCCAGGTTAGCTGCTGCTCCGCTCAGCGACAGAGAAGCCACATCCGCTCTGACCCTTTCACAATAAAAGACTCTGTAGGAGCTGTAACGAGAACAGCCTGTGCTCCATTCGACGCTGGCTGTGCCCCTGCATGACGTTCACTTCTTTAAAGGATGGACTCATTGGCGGCTCTAGACCAAATTTACAAGGGGGAGGGGTCAGTTTGTTCACGGGGCACAAAACAAAAGAATGAAACAATATTTCAATATGTCATCGTTTAATATATTAAATGAGCCAAAGGGACTCTTGTGGCTCCTGATCCAGCGGATGAAACCATGATGAAACTCAATATGGCTGAAGTTCAACACATTCATTTTGAACTCATTGTTAAAAGAAAACTTTAAAGGTAAGAAATGAAATCGGTCCAAGAGATAATTTAGTTAGGATTTCTGTCCTAAATCATCTTAAAAACTGATTTAGTATTATTTTCTGCAGTACAGGGGCCATAAGAGGGGCCAGGATCAGTTCTACAGGGGCACTGGCCCCCGTTGGCCCCTGTCTAAAACCGACCATGGATGGACTTGATAAATGACAAACAACCTTATACATCGTTATCGATTCCAGTTAGACCGGGATGCTGGCCTTTTGGCTGCCCTTCCTCTGTATCAAGATGCACTATCACTATCATCATTTATAAATAATTTTTAAAAAGTTTTTCAGGAATTCAGAAATTCAAGCCCTTTTCATGCTTAGAAAACCTATTCAGACCCAGAAAATATAAAAGGAAATTCAAGTCATTCTAAGACTCTGCGTAGTGTATGCACACTGGTGCTGTCAAGTGTAAGTCAATTTTAGCATGTGATTCAGAAAAAATCTATGATTCATTTTACTTTCTATTACATTTCTTCTAAGTATTGGTTGAAAAAGATAGGAAAGATGTAACCCTTACAGAAGCATTTTCATTTTGATGCTATCTGCTGCACCTTTCAGGAGTTCTCCCAATAACATGAGACTAAACTGGACGTACAGTCTTAGAAACAGGATCTACAGTACTTACACATACATTGATTTCTTCCTCACATGTGAAGAAATTAATTATAATAGAGTAAAAAGAGCACATTAACACGACTAACAAGATTAGACTATTGTTTGAAGATCACCCAATATTCTATTCAATTCAGTTTATTTATAGAAGACAGAGCAGAAACACAGAAGGAACAGAAGATCTGATATAAGAGAACTTTCTATGTTACAGAAAGTAAAAAGTTGATAACAGGACACAGTGGATGTTCAGTTATTGGGAGGATCATCCCAGTCGATGCCCCCCGTCCAACAGGGCATTGCAGCCAAGCAGGATACCAGACCAGGTATGTCTTCTATGGAGAGAAAAACACTGAGAAAACAAAGTTAACAGTCGAAATAACAGCAAATAATGCAGCTGGAGAGTAGTAGGAGAGAAAAGTAGCAGAGTGAAGAAAAGTGGTAAGTCTGTCCTCCAGCAGTCTAAGCCTATAGCAGCATAACTACAGAGATAGCTCAGGATGACCTTAGCCACTCTAACTATAAGCTTTATCAAAAAGGAAAGTTTTAAGCCTGGCCTTAAAAGTAAACAGAGTGTCTGCCTCACGGACTAAAGCTGGGAGCTGGTTCCACAGGAGAGGAGCCTGATAACTAAAAGATCTGCCTCCCATTCTACTTTTAGAAATCCTAGGAACTACAAGTAAACCTGCAGTCTGAGAGCGAAGGGCTCTGTCAGGAACATATGGACCAATCAGATCTCTGATGGATGGGTCTATTTATTGTAATGGGTCAGGTATACATCAAAATACTTACAGATTATGCAGCCTTATGCTGAAGAGGAAATGGCCTTGAATGGGTGTTCCAACAAGACAATGACCTCACACACACCAGCATCTTGGTTCAAGTCCAATAAGACCAGCATTATGGAGAGGTCAACCCAATTCCAGACCGAATCCAAGTGGAGAGGGATGTAGTCCAATCCTCGTTTACAGGCAGCAGAAGGTGATTGACTTCATGCAACGTCAGATGTAAGGTAGTTCTCAGAAACAAACTGTTAGTACAGAGATTCAGAGCAAAGTGAAATCCTCAAGCAGTTTTCATTTTATACAGAAACTATTTTTTTAAACAGCCTAATATTTCATTTTACCTAACTTTCTGTAATGTGAGAATAAACCGGGTCCGATATTTTTCAACTTTTGCCATGATGCCAACGAGTGTTTGGAAACGAAGCCTTACTCCCTTTTTTAACCACACTGCTATATTGAACAGTGCATGTTAAAAGAAAACCAGTCAACCTCAGAGTGAAAAAACACACTTTTATTAAGTTTACCTTTCAAAGTAAAAACAGTGGAAACCAAGTGCGCTTGAGATCATCATGGGTAAAATCCTTTACAAACAACCACTCATGGTAGGAACACAGCGCTTGCTGAGAGTACAAAATCACATAGAAATACATCTCAGAAAATGGGATTTTTTTTTTCTTTCATAGAGAAAGCTTTTTATATCAATAACACGTTTGCTTCCCACAGAGATCAACCTGTGCCAGCTTAACTAAACACAAACTGTGCATCATGAACAACATGATTAGGAACGTTTAATGTATTTAAAGTCATACAGGACATTTTTTTCTCGTACAATACTTGTAACTCTACAACAAACAGGTGTGATAAATACATCATGTAAAGTACAGAAACTAAACTGAATACTCCATGTTTCTTATCTGAAATATTAAATGAGACTTTTTAAAACATTATTTTTCAGATATTAGTGAAAACTACACAAATTCAAATAAAACATTTAAACTGAATTTCCTTCCTGAACCACAATGAATATGAAATGTACTATTTTACTTTCATTTCTATAATTCTGGAACTCATATTTTTAAAGTTTTAATTTAGTCATTTGTTCCTGCTTTATATTAGCAGTGCACTGTGTATTGAGTAACGTTCTGCTTGTTCTTCACCATTAAACACATATTCTAAATCCCTGGAATAAAATCTTGATTTCAGAGAAAACTGTTAAAAGCCAAACTAAATAAACAGAAAAATGATGACAAAACTAGAGGCAAATGATATCATCAGATTAAAGACAAACATTTTTAGAAAAGTTTTAGAAATTATTCATCAGTTTGTAGTTTTAAATGTATCTGTCGTTCACTGAAACAAATATGTCTGAAACATTCTAGTGTATGAGTAGAACAGTGTGTGCACCTGTAAAACTAAATATATGAAATAAAAAAGTGTTTCATGTAACGTCAGTAACTAGAATTCTTCAGGCAGATTTAAAGCAGGTTGACCAAACTGTAAAAACTACAAACTCCAGAATCTATTGTGAACCTAATCTTGACTTGGATTTAAGTCCACAGAAATGACACTACATTATAAAATTTAAAAATCTAGATGTGAATGAATACATCTGATGCTGATTCAACAGCCAAATTTACTATGCTATCAGTTCTTTTCACATTGTTTCAGCCTTTGTGCTGTCCCAAAATATTGGGTTTAAAATCTGAAAGTTTTCAAAATGAGGGATATTTCAGTTCTACTGGAATATAAGTGAGCTTGAACAGTCGCCACCTTCAGGGTGCCGTCTCCTGCGCAGTAATGTGAGGAGTACAGGTAGTCCAGCTTGATGACAGAACTGCTACATTATAAACTGAAGGGAGAACAGTGGGGCAGTAAAGGCATGAAACATTTTTCTACATGGTTAGAGAAATATGGACAACCTTCAATGTAAATGTGAGCTCCCAACAAGGGAAAGAGCTTGTTCAGAGGCATTCTTGTCCATGAAGATTTAAAGTCACTGAAGGTAGAGCTTGATGAACGTCAGTAATCAAAGCATTTCATGATGGCGTCCCTGTCAAATTTGAAATGAAGGAAAGCCTTGGAGGAAACCAAGAGCTCAAAGTCTTTGTCTTCAGCTGGTAAGTGGCAACTGGAACTGCTTGGTGCCGTGTCTACAGGAACAAAGGAGGTTGTTTTTATTCCATATCAGAAACCATGAAAAGATCACTATCATCTTCTAACTAGAGTACTGACACTTTACATAGCTAGCAGTAAACTGAACCTATAACAGTATTTCACCACTAGTTCCACATCTTTGAACCTGTTCACACAACCGACAAGTTGTTCTCACATCCTGACAAGAAAATGGACACCTCCAGGTTGTCATATTGTGCAAAGGTCCAGCATGTGGAGTGTACATATGGCAGTGTTGGAATTAGAGCTGCTCAACATCAGGAAAACATGGGACTGCATTACTATTGCTGAATATCATGATAATAATGAGGTTACTAATTACAGTGAAACACTTTTGCACTGTTTTCTTTATTTTCCTTCATCATCATGTCTTCACCACTCATCAGCTTTTAGCATCTCAGCCACTAAACATAAACATGAAGTGGGCATTGAGGGCAGTGAAAGTTCATCCAACAGGCTAAACACACTCCTGACATACAGGATTTTCATGTATTGCACTTAAAGGATAATCTCCTACCAAACACTGCATCCACACAGTCCTTTGCATTTCTGATACTACAAGTATCGCTTTCAGTTGGGATCAATGTCTGCATGAAGGAATCCACACATACTATATTATCTAGTGTTACAAGTAGAAAACTGCACACTACCTCCATTAAGTGTTAGGTAATAGCTTAATTGCATAATACAAATAGGGTTAACTCCAGCATTTCATAGCCTAAGTTCATTTGTAATGCTTATCCCAAACTGGGCTTTGATCACTTAAAACAAATTATATCAAAAAGCTTTAAAATACAAAACTGAGTAAAATAATGCTTATTTGGACCCAATGGTGGCTTTGGTTGATTCACTCTTTTACAAGTTTGCCCTTACAACGCCATTCTGGCGCTTCCTACTTCATGTTTTCACCTGTAAACAACCCATGTTATTAATAATATCAGTTTGTTTTTTGTAGTTAGGTTTCTGCATCAGGGTTGGAAACAGACGGTTGGACTCTAATTAAAATAGGAATGGCTTTCTGCTGGTATATATGATTTATTGGGGTCATATAACCAACTGTTTCCTCTAACTTTTCTTTTATCCATTCAGTTGATGCAGAGATCAACAGCACAATGCAAAATGTAAAGCAAATCAAAGCTGAATGTGATGTTCAGGATGCTGGCTGAGAGGAGTTTAACATTTCACACAGTTGCTAATAAAGGAAAGTTTAGCTGATATTTATCTTTCTTATTTCATGTGTTTCCTTGGTCTAACACAGGGGGATCAGTCAAGTCCTCCGGGGCCAATACCCAACAGGGTCTTTGCTTCTACACAGCAGATCCAAATGGCTGGATCATCTCTAGCTCTGGAGAGGCCTGCTGATTCAGGTGTGCTGAAGCACAGCAACATCTAAAACATGCAGGACACCGGCCTTTGAGGACTGACATAACTGCTCTAACACATCAAGTGTTGAGGCCGTTTGTCAAACAAAACTAATGAAACCCTCTTAAAAAGGAGGATGTTCCCCGATCAGACACTGGGTGAACAGAAGCGTATTATTCAGACTTAACTGAGACATCTTAAAATGTCAACAAGTTTGGGGTTTTTTGAGTAGCAGATAAAGGGCGTGAACAATTTTACACTATTTAGGGTAAGGCAGGGGAGCCAAAGTCCAGTTCTGAAGGCTACTATTCTGCAACCTTTGGAAGCATCCGTGCCTCAACACAGCTGACTCTTATGGGTGAACTTCCTCCTCAGCACATTGGCCTTATTACTTTCTAAAGTCAACAGTCAACACAGTCCTCACCAAAGACATCTGGTGGCCAAAAGTATGAAAAATAGCTTGAAAGAACAATTTAAAAAGACCTGCTTCAAATGTCACAACCAGAAACATTTAACCTGGGTTAAGAAGAACCAGAACTCGACTGTTGTTCCGTGGTCCAATGTCCTCTCTTCTGACTGGACTTCTTGAGGAAGCTTAGGTCCTTCAAGGTTTGCAGCAAGATGCTGCAGATCTTCTACAAGTCTGTTGTGGAGAGTGTAATCTCTTCAGCCATCATCTGTTGGGGTAGCAGCATCAGAGCCAGGGATTTAAAAAGGCTAAACAACCTGATGAAGAAGGCTGGTTCTGTTCTTGGGACAACTGTGGAACATCTGGAGATAATGATGCAAAGAAGGATTCTTCATAAAATCAAATAAAATTATGAACAACCCTGAGCATCCTCTTCATGAGACAGTCATACAACAACCAAGCGTCTTCAGTCAGAGGCTTGTTCAGTTTAGCTGCAACACAGACCACTACAGGAAATCCTTCCTGCCCACAGCCATCATCATCTACAACAACTCCATAAAGAATTAATTACATGAGCTATACCAACACTTAATTTCCCTCTGGGATCAATAAAGTATTTTTGAATTGAATTGAATACTGGCCTGACCTTTAACCTCAGAATCTATGAAGTATTGTCAAGAAGAAGATGAGAGACACCAGAACCAACTATGAAGATGACCTGAAGATTGCTATCAGAGCAAACTGGGCTTCCTGAACACCTCAGCAGAACCACAGGCTGATCTCCTCCATGCCACACTGCGCTGATGCAGTAATTCATACAAAAGGAGACATCAGTGTTCACGTGACTCTGGCCAAACCAAGGAGCTCTGACAACGCTCACATAGCAGTGTGTTGATTTTTTTGACCCATGCAACAATCTTCAGCCTCAGTCGGACCATCACTACATTTAGCTCTGACTGGATTTGGACAGAGGCCTTAAAATGTGCCAGTCATTGGATTCAGGCTGGCTGGGATGCATCTAAAAGTAGCAGGACAGTAACTGGCACCTGGGGTGGGGACCAGTGGGACAGAGGACCATGTAGACTAAAAAGATTATCTGAACAGGGCTTTAGTCTTTATACAGCATACCTCTTTCAAACATCTCTTGTAGTCTTCGGGGTTGAGGCCGTTTGTCTTCTTTCTGTTAACGAGATGAAGAAAGGTTTGAAAAATAGGAGTCATTTTATGCCCAGTCAAACATGTTCCACCTGTGTAAGAAAAAAGGATGGACGTGGCAGTGCTGCAGTGGTCACCGGCATGTTACCAGCTCAGTTCAGACAGATATTCTCTGTCGTTATGGACTGCTAGGCTTTTCTATCATCTAGTCATGTTTCAACATTCTAAGGCCTGACAGGATGTCAGATGTTCTGTGTAGGGGTGTCAAATTATCGCGTTAATTGCAATCAATAATTACAGCCATATTTAGCGCGCTATGTTTTTTAGTCGTGTTATTCTACTTTTTAATCTTTAATTTTACAGTTTCTGCATGCGAGTTCCCTGTAAATAAAACCCGTTTTATGCACTGGACTTCTTGTGCTTGAGTTATTCGGCGTTAACCACACCCTAAATGGACATCGTTTGGCTGTAAGTCATCAGAAGATGACTGGCTTCCATTGTGGTGGGGAGGGCGAGGTGAGGAGGAACGGTGAGTTGCCAACAGTGTTGCCAACTTTGCTATATTTGGCGAATTTTTAGACGCCTTTAGCGATTCTTTCTAAAAAACAACAACAAAAAATAAAATAAAACAACTAACGGCAAATCTAGCCAATTTTTATGGGGTTATTGGAAACTTTTGGGTGAAGCATGTAACGTTGTTACTCTTCTCACCGAGCAGCGGGACGCTCTCCTGTCTCAGAGCTCATAGGAGGCATCCAGTCTGCACCGCACACTGCAGCTACACCTGGCCGCCCAGGTCCACCGGTATGGCAAGTCATTGGTATCAAAAATAATGTGCATATTACGTGTTGTTTTAACCCATAACACAGCTGGAGTCAGAGAAGTTATTTACCCCACTGCGTCCAGAACGCTAATGAATCGCGCATGCGGTTGCAGGCGCCACTTGACTAGTCACAAAAAGAGCAGAATGTAAATAGCTGGGACTGCATCTGTTCACGTCTGTTAAATACAATAAATTAGTTCATAAAGCCAGTTTTTTAAATTACATGTATCAAACTTTTGTTCAACCACAATAATGTATTTAAAAGATAATGAATTTAAAAGAAAATACCTCAAGATGAGGGCTTTTCTCAGCAATTATTAGGTGAGATTAAAACAGAGGTTAATTAGATTAATTAATTACAGATCATAATTAATTAATCTCAAAGTTTTTTTTATCTCATGACAGAACTAGTTCTGTGATTGCTTGACAAAACAGTGCTGCAGTAGAAAGTCTTCAGGAGTCGCAGCCTGAGACACAATTGTAAAGTTTGACTTAACCAAGGAGAGAACAACTATGATCCTTTGAACATATAGGAACCACGAAGTGAGGTCTCGAGAAAGAAAGCAATCATTGTCAGAACCTTTAGTTGTGACTCAAGAGCTGTAGGGGAGACAGGGGTTGGTTGTCACAATTTTTGCTCATGCATGAATTGCTCATCTTCAAAAAAACCTTTCAGCAGCAATTCCTACATGAAATGAAAACTTGGGGTCTTGGCTTTAAATGTGTCTACTTTTTAGTTTTAGAATGTATTGTAACAGGAAGTAATTAACCATCAAACACACTCTGACACAATGTGACAACCAACCCCATCACAGGGTTGGTTGTCACAGGGTATGGGGTTGGTTGTCCCTACAGAGGTTCAATAGGATTTCAGTGATAAATTGGGATCTTAAAACATGATGGGTAACTTTTCAGTTTTTTAAGCAAGAAACTGCAAATAAGTTTTAATATGAATGTCACCCTTTTGATAGTTATCATCAATGCCCCTTATGTTTAAACAATGGGATTAAAGTAGGTAATTGGTTACTTGAATTGTCTACTGTGTTGAGAAATAAAATGAAACAATTTTCAGTGCGAAAACCTCTTTATTATTATTTCATTATGTAAGTTGCCTAACAGCAAACAAGACCAGATCAACAGTCCAATACTCCTAACAATCTACTGAACTAAAGTAGGAAACCCTGCGCAGCACAGGCTGTGCTTCATTCTGAGTCACAAGAATCACAGTTGTGACAAATGTATGGTCCTGGATTGCCAGGGGTACAATCTTTGTGGGCCCACATTTGGCAGCGAACACATTTGAGCCATACTTCCCTGGACTTGCTATTGGTGTATGGCTCAATGCAGACCAGGCAGACACATTCCTCCTCATCAGACTCTCTGTTCTAGTCTTGGCTTCTTGCCTACTTTCTTTTTAAGAGGCGCTTTTCTTTTTGACAGCTGAGGAGCATCTTTGGTCACACACAACATTTTCTTGCTAGCATCAACAGACCGTTTTTCATTTTCAATTTGGGATTTCACAGGAGTATCAGTTAGTACAAGCACTTGTGCGTTTCTCCTTTGCTGGACCAGTTTCCTTGGGCCCGCCTTAGGAAACGGACGGATATCCTCTGGGCTTGGCAAAGTACTTGAACAGGTAGCGGTTGGAGGGGCCAGGGCCAGCTGTTGACTGGTGGTGGGAGGGGCCAAGGCCAGCTGTTGACTGGTAGTAGGAAGGACTAAGGCCTGCTGTTGACTGGTGGTGGGAGGGGCCAAGGCCAGCTGTTGACTGGTAGTAGGAAGGACTAAGGCCTGCTGTTGACTGGTGGTGGGAGGGGCCAAGGCCAGCTGTTGCACAAGGATGGGAGGGGACAGTGCATGTTGTTGACTGGTGGTGGGAGGGGCTGGGGGCCGATCTGTAACAAAAGATGGGCCAAACTCATGGTCCTCAAACACATCCGTGTTAAATGGGTAAAATCCTGTAACCCTGAAGTCTGACTGGATGTTGGTAGGGGTTGCTGCCAGTGGGTAGGCAATGACGACAATGCCTGGAATGTCATAAATTGACATGGGCTTCCCTGGGTTTTCCAGCATCCAGCCTTGACAGGCAGAGCTGACATGCTTCTTAAAAGGTCCATACACTGACCTGTCAAGGGCTGAAGCTTGTGTGAGCAGTATGGATGAAAGGACAGGATAACCACACAATTTTCTTTGGCATAGTCAAGGCCATGCACAGAGAGATGTGATCCATGGTTGTCCAAAAGCAACAGAGAGGGCTTCTCTGTAGAACATTTCGTGTGGCTAACAAAATGCTTCAGAAAATCCACAAAATGCTCCTCCGTCATCCATCCAGATACATTTGCTCCAGCTCTACTTCCAACAGGCCCATTTTTAAGGAAGTGATCTCTGTAATTGACTCTGTGGAAAACAAAGTAAGGGGGGATACTGTTCCCAGTGGCAGAAAGAGCAGCGATTGTGACAAGTGTTCCCCTTTCGGCGGATGTGAGGCTGCCCACTTGTTTGTGGCCCTTCCGAGCCACAACTTTATATGGCCAATGTACAGTGGTAACACCAGTCTCGTCCAAGTTCCAAATATCATTAGGCCCAAACTTGTACTTCTGCATGACCCTCTCCAAGTTGTCGAAAAACATGGCAACATTCTCCCTGTTGAAGCTTGAGGCTCGTGCCAAGCTTGTAGCCTCAGGTGATCGGATAACAGAAGGATGGCGCTGGATAAAGCGACTGAACCAGTCAGCACTGGCTTGACTAGTGTCACTCCAGGACCGTGGAATTTTTATTTACTGTGACACTGAAAACTGGTAAGCCAGGCTGCGCACTTCTTTGGGAGTGAGACCATAATAGTTCTAATTTCAGAGGCCTTTAATATGTAATCTCTCAGCTGCTGTTCTTGGTGACCGCTGAAAATCTGGCGATTCTTTCTATAGCCAACTGGCACCGAGGGAGTGGTAGCTCCACCCTGGATGTTATCATTTGACATTTTCTGGCAGTAACGGGTCAATGTCTTGTAGTTAATATTGAATTCTTTATCTGTGCTCCGTATGGTTTTGCCTTCTAGCTTCACCTGCCTCACAGCCAAAAGCATAATGTCTGCTGGTGTTCTGCCCCTGTCTGTCTTTCTCTTGAAGTTCCTGACCATCCTACCAACAAAGACACAAAAGATATCACTGTCTGCACATCCTCAGTTGAAAAAACCCCAAATACATTAAAGGTATATGAAGCCACAATATAAAACATTAGCTACTCAACTTCTTTATACCTTTTGGAACACACCAGCATGGCTGGTTTTCGCCATGTTAATGCCAACAGTTGATCATAGGTTTGTATTTATCCTCTTGCTTTTTAAGTACCGACAACAAAGTATGAATGGGATTAAGGGATATATCTGATAGGTAACATCTTTAAAACTAAAGGAAGTAATGGTTGGTTTTACTGTTTGATTCGACACTAACCTGCTGGTTACTGGATCCATTTTCACCGGTGCCTCTCTTTACACAAGGAGAGTCCTGCCTTTTTTTGCTACTGCTTTTCAAAACCAGCTTCTGTGGAGAGAACAGAGATGTTGAACAGCATGTAGAAGTTGTGGTCTATCTAAACCCAGTCAGAATGAGGACTCATTCTCTACTCTTCATTTACAATTCATTAATGATTTAATAAAATCATGGCTAGGTGTGGTGCACTACAGAGCACACAGTTTTCTGATCTCTGACTGGTATTTCTTGTTATTGACATTAGGACTAAAAAGAAGAAGATGTTATTGTTTAGCGTACTCCTACAGGCTGGAATTAGTACAGAATCAGACCAGCTCTGAGTGTCAACTACATACCGTTCTTCTATAAAATAACTAAAGGATTGGTCTAGGCCAGTGGCAAAGCTGTAAATTTGTTATTTTTCAACACTGCCTGAAAATAAATCAGATTAAACGTTTCATGTTTTATGTCAGTCAGGAAACAACAATTGTTTCTATTTGTTAAATGTCAGAATAATGTCAGGGAGAGTCAAACGTTTGCATACATTTCTTCAGTATTTGGTGGGATTGGCCCATTCTTTGAGACAGAACTGGTGGAAGTGAATGTAGGTCACCTTGCTCAGTCACAGCTTCTTAGATCTGGCCACATGTTTTCCATGGGACTGAGATCAGGGCTGCATGATGGCCACTCCAAAACACTGTGTCCTTAAGCTACTCTGTAACTAGTTTGGTGACCATTAGGAAGACCCATATGTGTGTAAGTTTTAACTTACTGGCTGATGTCTTGAGATATTGCTTTAAGATGTCCACATAATGTTCTTTCCTCATGATGCCATCTATTTTCCTGCTTGCAGTAAAACCTGAGGCTACCACCCCCACAGTTGGGATGGCGTTTCAGGCTTGTAAACTTCCCCTTTTTAAACCCAGATGTAATAATGACAATTATCGTCAAACACTTTACTTTTAGCTTCATTAGATTACAGCTCATTTCTTCATCCCAAGCCATCCCAAGCACATCGCCCGGGTAACGAAGGAGTGGCTACGTAAGAAGCATTTCTAGGTCCTGGAGTGGCCTAGCCAGTCTCCAGATCTCAACCCCATAGAAAACCTTTGGAGGAAGATGAAAGTCCGTGTTGCCCAGCGACAGCCCCAAAACATCCCAGCTCTAGAAAAGATCTGCATGGAGGAATGGGCGAAAATACCAGCTACAGTGTGTGAAAACCTGGTGAAGACTTACAGGAAACGTTTGACTTCTGTGGGGGGGTGAGGACCGGCCTCTTTCCTTAATGATGCTCCAAGTGCCCTTTAATGATTTTTTGAAGATTACTGACCTG
Source organism: Valencia hispanica (assembly GCA_963556495.2). NCBI lineage: Eukaryota > Metazoa > Chordata > Actinopteri > Cyprinodontiformes > Valenciidae > Valencia > Valencia hispanica. The sequence goes on along the minus strand of OY747717.1, from coordinate 46,164,742 downwards.
TCCATTGATGAAGTGCATATATCTGATCATTTTCCTGTTCTATTTTGTATTGATTCTTACCCTTTTGGAGCTTCATCCATCAATGAATTCTCCACTGGATTATTACTATTAATATTAATCAACAGGAAACTCTACTCTCAATCCTCTCTGGCTCCCGGCTTCTTTGTGGAAAATTCCCCGCCCACTACGGGCCTGGAGCAGTCGGCGTGGCAAACGCAGTGGCCGCCTGGTGCAACTGAGAGCCGGGCTGGCTTACTCTATGGAGTCCCTCCGGATTCGAGCGGGTGTAAGCCCTTGGTGCTCTACCATCTGGCATTCCTGGCATTCTGTGGATCAATGGCTCATCCCTGTCATCAGTCCTGGTAAGGATGCGTTTACGTTCTGCCTCATTCCTCCTCTCAGCTGGTGCCAGCGTGGAGTGGACTTCTCTAATCTCCGGTATCTGGATCGATCTTTCTCTTTCTGCACATCCAAACTGGATAACTCTTCTTCCACGAAACCGCTCAGGTTTGCCCTGATCAATGCCTGCGCGCCTGGAAATAAATCTTTCATTATTAAGGATTACTTCATTGATAGAAACTTGGATTTCCTTTGCATCACAGAATCCTGGATCGCTCCTGGTGAATTTGCTACCATCGCTGAACTCTTACCTGTAGACTGCTCCTATTTTAATACCCCGAGTGAAACTAGGTGGGGGGGGGGGGGCCTACTTACTATCTTCAGATCTAACATCTCCTGCAAACCTGCCCCATTAATGAATACTCCATCTAGTTTTGAGTTGACTACTTTTGAACTGTGCCACTCACCCCCTATTCTCTGTGCGCTGTTGTATCGCCCCCCACCAAATATAACATGCATTTCATAATATTTTCGGACTTTTGATCTGATATCTTCCCAAAATATGAGCGGATTCTAATCTTGGGAGACTTTAATATTCATGTTTGCTGTTCTGAGAAACCTCTTGTGAAAGACTTCATTCATGTCATTGACTCTTTTGGTTTGGTTCAGTCTGTGGACGTTCCCACCCATGAGCGCTCAGATATTTTGGACTTAGAGCTCTCATTTGGTTTGAAGATTACTGACCTGTCCATTGATGAAGTGCATATATCTGATCATTTTCCTGTTCTATTTTGTATTGATACTTCTGGTAACACCTTAACTAATCGGGGGACTGTGTGCCGTACACGGGCCACTACTGCCTCCACCGTTTCCACTTTACTCATGGATCTTATTTTGTCCCCATCGGTTTCCCCCGACACCGATGATTTATCACTCTCTTCCCAGGCATCTTGTCTTATGCATTGAACCATGCAGCTCCTCTAAAAGCTAGACGCTAAAATTTAAAGTCTAACCCCTGGCTTAATCCACATATCCGAAACATTAGGAGTGAGTGTAGGAAGTATGAGCGTAAATGGAAAAGAATAAATTACAGGTCTCTTATCAACTTCTGCAAGACAGTTGGGCTCGCTATCAGAGAGAGGTTAGGAGCGCCGGAAACAATTATTTCTCAAACATTATTACCAAATGCTCGGGAAATCAACTTGTTCTAGAAAATATTCTTAATGCTGTTCTCACGACTAATGATTTTCCCTACCTAAGTTACAGATGAGCTATGTGCTTATCACCACCCCACTCCCCGTGATGTCCTTCTTGTGCAGTCTTCCTCACAGGAAACATTTGATCATTTTAGCCTGATCTCTTTCCCTTGAGGATTTGATATTTGCAATCAAGCTGTCCGGCTCTCCGTTTGACCCTGTTCCTCCCCAACTCCTTAAACAAGTTTTTCCAGTTGTCGGGCGACATTAAATAAAAAATCCTCAACAGGAGCTTGACATCCAGTGGGGTACCCCGGGCTTTCAAACATGCAGTGGTGCAACCGGATTTGAGAAAAAAGGTCTCGACCCCAGTGATTTTATAAACTTCTGCCCCATCTCAAAGCTCCTTTTATTATCAAAATTATTGGAGATGGTTGTTTTTAACCAAATCTCTTCTTATTTAACAGATCTTTGTGCGAGGGATTCTTTTCGATCAGGCTTTCGCACGTTACACAGCACTAAGTCGGCTCATCTTCGTGTTTTTAATGATATTTTACTTGCCACCGACTCGGGCCTCAATGTCTTGCTTGTGATGCTGGACTCAGCAGCGTTGGACACAGTAGATCACACAATCTTGTTGACCCGTCTGAACCAATTGGTAGGCATCCAAGAGGCAGCTTTGGGCTGGTTTTGCTCCTATTTCCATGAGAGGACCTTTAGTGTAATGATGGACGACTGTTTCCCCTTCGGAACTCTCCCTTGTGGGGTTCCGCAGGGCTATTCTTGGCCTCCTGCTTTTTAATCTTTACATCTTGCCACTGGCTGCTATTAAAAAAAACCATCCGTTATATGTCACATTACAACCTCATAAAACGGAGCATTCCCTACTTGATTGTCTTGCAGACATAAAAACGTGGGTCTCATCCAATTTTCTTCTACTAAATGACGATAAGACTGAGGTCATTCTTTTCAGCCCCAATTCATACTCCTGCCACCGCTATGACTTCTTTTTTCTCTCATCTAGTGTAAAACGGTCAATTTCTAATCTTGGAGTCAGGATGGCCTCGAAACTAAGGATGGATACCCAGGTTAACCACACTGTCAAATCCTGTTTTTTCCATCCGAGACGTCTTGCCAAACTTAAACCAATTCTAAAGAGACGTCACCTTGAGTCCATGCATTTATCACCTCTAGCCTCGACTATTCCAATTCTGTCCTTAATGGCATTAACACCTCCTCTATAGCCCGCCTCCAATTAGTCCAAAATGCTGCTGCATGTTTCCTGACTGGCATAGGTCGGAGACAGCATATTTCACCTGTTCTGGCACATCTGCATTGGCTCCCCGTTCGCTTTCGCATACATTTTAAAATCCTGTTTGTGTTGAAATCCCTCAATGGTCAGGCCCTTACCTATTTATCAGAGCTCCTACGTCCCTATATACCTGTCCGGTCTCTTAGGTCAGCTGACCATCACCTATTACATGTTCCCAAATCTCATTTTAAATCTCGTGGTGAGCGTGCCTTCTAGGTGTGTGCACCCAAACTCTGGAACCTTTTACCATTACAGATGAGGTTGGCGCCAACGCTCATGACTTTTAAATCTCGTTTAAAAACTCATTTCTACTCATTGGCTTTTAATTCTTCTTGACTCTCTTATTATTTTCTTTCCTTATTCTTAGCTGGTTTTATTCCTTGATTTTATTTTTTACTGTGTATTTTTAATTTGTACAGCACTTTTGTCGGCTCTCATGCTGTTTTTGTGCTCTATAAATAAACTATGGTATCTAATTATGGCCAAGACTATCTTTTTCAAAATAGACATGTTTGTGAAAAGAAATATAGTCCTGATTTTGAAGTTACATAAAACCATTTTTATTAATATATTCTTCCCCCATCATCCTTGCAGTAATGGTTACAGATCCCCCTGTCGCCCCCCTCCCCAAACACAGAAGGGGTTTGGCCACAGAGAAAACTTCAGACTTTCAGTTTATTAGTCAGCTCCAACGCCGTAGCTACAAACTGTTCGGTCCGCTACAGGCTGGGAGAGAAAAATAATGCAGTCTCAGTCGGTCCCTCTGCTCTGGGTCAGCCAGCCTCCATCACTTTCATATAAAGAAACTACATCTTGACTTTCACCTGAGGAACACGCCTCAAAGCGCAGGTACAGCCTACCTTTGATTTGTTCTCCGCTCCTTTCACCTAACGTTACTATCAGACGCGTCCTCACCACAGCACACCGGGTCTGGGCTGGAGGTGAATGAAATGAAGTTACTGCTGTAGAATCTCAGCTGCTAAGGAAATATTGGGTCTATGGCATTTGGAGCTCACATCTATAAATGTCACATAAACAGCATCCTAAAAATACTGTAAGAACAATTTGGACATGTCGTAGAAGAGATATATCTTCGTCTTCCCTAACAAATATGAGGCAGCAGTCTGTTAGGCGTTATTTTGATATTTAATAAGCAGATCAGCCAGAATTGTCAGACAGGGCGCTGGAACTGGGCAATGCTCAAACTCTTCTGGACCCTCCTATTCCTCAAGCCATATGGTATAAAATAATCCAATATTATCCTCCTCAGTCCATCCTACACCGTCTTGATGTCTAATCCCCCAAGGTTAAAAAACACTTCACACTGCAGAGCAAAAGGGAGCGAGGTCAGAGGGCGTCCTGCTCAAATCCGCTCCTCACTGATTTATGTTTAAACTCCCTGATGATCTCTAAATGACATATTCCCTAGATGTATTTAGAAACATGTAACTAATTAATTAATTCACATTACTTTGAAATACTCCAATCACAGACCACGGCAGGTATGCAAAGCCAGACATGCCACAATTCGATAAATCATAATGTCCCAAAATTGATAATTATAGATGTGAAAATTTAATAAAATTTCAAATGCGTTTGTCCAATAAATTAATCTATTCTGATCCTAATAATAATAATAAAAATATATACTATTTTTATATTTAAATTATTTTAAATTCTATTCGTATTTTTCTCTCATGGTTGTGTGCTAAAGATATCATGAATTTATATCTCCACCTTACAAATCTAAATCTCTAAGAGGGGTTCACACCACAATAGAAAAGTAGAGGGAGCCCCTCTGAGCTGGTTTGATGTGGAGATTAACCAGTGGAGATTATTCCATAATGGTCTCTTTAATACTCGTTTAATCACAAGTCACATCATATTTGAATTACTGAGTGGAGATTTGGGGAAATAGGTACAAATGCACTTTAAAGCAAGTTGCACATTACAAAAAAAAAAAAAAGAATAATTCATAAAGTGGGATATCTGGAGCACACAAACTCGTCATCTTTACAGTCAAAAATAGTAAAATTTATGGATCTTATAAAATTCAAAACTGGTTAAATAATGTACAGAGTACAGAGAAATAATAACTTACCAGAAAAGATTAAAAAACATATTTTCTGAAAGAAGGGGGGTTATGAGTTAAGATAAGAGCTACATTTTAGAAAACACAAAGCACATACAGCAACGAGGCGAATGTGCATAGTGGTCTGAGGAGTGAATTTGTGGAACGTATGGATGAGAACTTGAAACGCTGTGTAACTATATGAATCCATTTAAAATATATTTAAAAAATCTCTATTCCAAATGTAGATGGATGTAACACAGTTTTGAGTACACATTGGGAATCTGGGAGTATACTGTTGGGTGATGTGGGGTACTGAACATTCAATATGATTTGATGTGTGAATTTAGGGTATTTGTGACATGGAGAACAACTTAAATATATAAATTCTTACGTGTGTATTGTGGTTAAGTCAACTGGGGTAAGATTTAATGAGCATCAGCTTCTTCATACTCCTTTTCATACTGTCTATTAATGTTTTTTTCTGCAGGCTTGATTACTAGATCTGTTTTTTCTTGTTAATTTCTAGTTTATCTTCCTTGTGGACATTTGTTTTTCATTTCTATTTTATATTATTTTAGTGTTTGAATAAAGAATTCATTCATTCAAAAAAATATCTGTTTTTTTCCCTCAAAATCTCCATGGTAACTACTGTGTTGGGCAATGGGTGGTGGAAGTCCCAACCCAATTCCATTAATACTTTAGAAGTTTGCTCATATTTGCAAAGTAGCATCAGCATATATGTGGGGAATAGCGCTGTTTGCCTCTCTCTGACCTGGTTGGGATCATTCTGGTTCATCTGTCCTGGAGTCCTCTGCTGCTTGTGTTTGGCCCAGCCCTCTCCTGGATAAACGTCAGTGCCAGCATTGTTTCGGTTCTTTGACCTAAGTTCGATATACAATAAAGACTTCTGTGAAAGGTGGTTGGTGTGAGAGAAAATGTTTTAGAATGTGTACTAGCTGTTTAGGTAACATGACAGACCAATCAGGTTTGGATGCTTAGATTACCCTAACATACCCAAATATACAACAAAATAAAAACAGCAAACCAGAGAAGCATCCAATGCAGATTTTTGTAATGATTTGCAGTCTTGCTGCGCTCCTAAATGAACTCCTTGGGTTTCCATAGTTTAAAGTGATGTCAGCGTACCCAGAGTCAACCATATGTTTTACAGTTTGGATTTATTTGGATTTTGATTCCAGGTCAACTCTGAGAAGGGATGATTGAGATAAAAGCAAGTTTTAAAAATATTTTCTCTCATTTGTGATTTCTTTTTAAGAATAGAAAGGGAGAAAATGAATTGATTAAAATCAGAAATCAGATCACCTTGAGTCCTTGCAAAAATATTTTCTCTCATTTGTCATTTCTTTTTAAGAATAGAAAGGGAGAAAATGAATTGATTAAAATCAGAAATCAGATTTGGCATGATAATACCTGAGATTTGACTTTGTATGAGTGGCTCATTATGAGGCCTCTGTGAGACTGGAAGACATGCAGAAGATGTCATTCCGCCTGATTCAGGTGTGTTAGAGAAAGTGGCTCTCAGAGACTGGAGTTGGAGACCCCAGCTAGCTTCAGAGAATCAGAACGGATTGTTGACATCTCCAAGTATGGCCACAGCATGTATGTCTGTGTAACACTGATTTGTGACACAGCTCTAACTGAAACCATGATGCATATTTCTGAATCAAACAGAAACAAAACCATCCACAGTATCTCTATATCACCATCATATTAGACAAGTGTATTTGTACCTAATGCCGTCTAAAGGTTTGGATGGAGTCATCCTGCTGTTTGCCAGCTCCTCATCGCTGTCTGATTCACCTTTTAGTCTGCTAATCCATTCTCGCAGCGGTCTGTGAAGAAGCAAAAAAAAGTTACATCAAGGACAAGAGACGATGACACAATTCATCCAGTGGAAGCACACCTACTGTAAATACCACTGTAGTGATGAACCTGTGGAGATGAGCTTGATAAATCATATCTGAGCAAATCAGGTCAGGAATAAAGATTAAAGCTTTGACCAAAAAATAAATAACTATGGGTGTGAACCCAAAACTGAGTGTATAAATGCACTTTTATTACATCAGATCAAAAAACCCCCAAAGAGATCATGAAGAGTATGATGATAAATACAGACAGATATTTAACTTCATCCAACAAACCAGAGAGCTCAGTGGTAAACAGCTGCTGCTATGATACTTTCATTTCCAGGGCTGTAGTCCGTACTACCAATTTTCCAAGCAGTTTTTCCTAAAATCCTGGACTGAGTATTAAACTTTCAATTATCTGGGTTTTATTATTCATACAAACATGGAAGAAAACCCCCACAAAAATGAAGTCTCATGTGTTTTAAAGTGATACTTTACTGCTGTTTTGCCATCTGCACAAAATTCCACATCTTCTCAGGTTAAAGACTCCTGACAAGTCAGATCTGACTGGATTATCCTACACTATATACAGATTCTTTAAAGTTGTAATCAGTGATACCATTAAGAGACCTAATTTAATAGTTATTATACTTGGTTGTAATAAAAATAACTTTATTTATTTAAACACATGCCATTTAACTTTGACACTGACATAATTCTGAAAAAGGTGGACATACTTCTGATGCTGACGCACGGACCCATTTCTGAACGTGTTGTATGTTGTATTAATAGAAATACTCATAAACTGATATTACCTGATGAATGGAATGGCCATGAAAAACCGATTAGGTGCAAGTCCCAGTTTAGACTTGGGGGTCATGTCATTCCTGTGACAGGGCAGCTTCTCGATAGGAAACCATTCAATATTCTGAAGAACCAACAAGTAAAAGAAAAAAAGAAGACTAGTGAGGAAGAAACAGGTCTGTGAACAATAGAAATCAAGCAACATGTTGAAATAATCCCCTACCCTGATCTCTTTCCGTGTTTTGGGGTTGAACTTTGTATCCTTGGACACTCCTGGAATGATATAAAGCCGTACCAGCTGGTCAGTGATCTTCTGCTCGATGTACACATCTTTGCAGATCCGATTCTTGATATCAAAGCCCGTCTCCTCCAGCACCTGCAGAACAGTTTGTTGGCATGCATGAAGCACTGATCAGAGATGGTTTCTACTGCTTTTAACTCAGCCAGCAAGAGCTGGAGGACTCACTTCACGAACTGCACAGTCATGAGGAGCTTCGTCCTCGTTCACTTTCCCCTTAGGAAAACCCCAGCCGGACTTCGCAAGGTAGCCTTGAACAAGCAGCACCTGAGAGGAAGAGCTGTACTAGTTAGACACACACACACACCCCTGAGAGCACACTGAATCCACATTAACACTTTGTCTAAAGCGTTATATACTGTATACTGTATGCTCTAACCTCCGACATAAAGAAGGCCCAGCAGAGGA